>JAEANM010019210.1:0-12426 GCA_017656035.1 Myanophis thanlyinensis | reverse complement strand
TGGTGGTGGAGTTGGTAGTGGCCATGCAGTCATATGTGTATAGGGAATACAATAGGGGGCTCAGGACGCAGCCCTGGGGTGCTCCAGTGTTGAGGGTGAGTGAGGTTGAGACTCATCTGCCCATCCTTACAGCCTGTGGTCTTCCAGTCAGGAAGTTGGAGATCCACTGGCATAGGGATGGGCTGAGTCCCAGGTGTTCCAACTTGACGGTGAGTGTGGAGGGAATTATTGTGTTGAACACGGAGCTGTAGTCCACGAAGAGCATCTTGATATAATTCCCTTTTCTGGTGTCCAAGTGGGTAAGTGATGTGTGGAGAAGGTGAGAGATGGCGTCATCAGTTGAGTGGTTTCAACGGTAGGCAAACTGTAGGGGGTCCAGTATGTCTGGTAGTGAGGAAGTGATGAGGTTTCTGACCAATCTTTTGAAACATTTCATCACTATTGGGGTCAGGGCTATGGGGCGGTAGTCATTGAAGGAAGTTGGATGTGGTTTCTTGGGGACTGGTACTTGGTGGACTCTTTGAGACATGTTGGGATTATTGATTGGAGTAAGGAGAGGTTTAATATCTCTGTGAAAACAGGTGCTAGCTGGTCAGCACATGATCTTAGGATACAACTTGGGATGTCGTCTGGTCCTGCTGCTTTCCGGATATTCACTCTCTTGAATTCTCTCCTTACAAATGTGAGGCAACGGGAGGAAATGGGCGGCAAGCTAAGAAAAGAATAATACAAGCATTAAGGAAGACAAGAGATAATGGCTAGAAAGAAACTTTTCTAAGAACAGTAAATTACAGCAGGGTTGAAGAGAAAAATTTAAGAAGGAGAGAGACCAGAATAGGAGAACAATATAACACACACAACTTTTAGATTGCTTTTAGAATCTTAGCATGGGTGAAAATATAAAATGTGAGATGTTTTATATATATGTAGTAGGATTTATGAAATGTAACATGTTGATTGATACATAATTTATTTAAATAGCTATGTTAATACATATGACATATATAAATGATATAAAATGTGTAGTATGGGAAACATAAAGAGGTTGAGCAATGATATTAAATTATACAGATTTAATATATATCATCATACATATATGATGAAATACACAACTTTCAGATTGTTTTCAGAATGATAGCACTGATGAATTTGTATAAAAATAATATCTTGTGATATTGAATAACTAAAGTTTGAAGGAGGATAAAAGGAATAATTAAAGAATGGATAATTGTAGTAGTATAGGAAAATGTGTATCATTATTAGTATTATTACAATTTTTTAAAAGGTAAAAATAAGAGAAGAATAGAGGGCTGAAAAACTGGGATTGGTAAAACTTTGAAATGATTAAATTTTATTTAAGAAAGGGAAGAGTATATTTAATGAGAGCAATGAAAGCAGCAAGGATAGATGAAATAAATCAAGGGAAAAGTCTTACAAGAGAATTAAAAGAAGAATGGAAGAATCAGGACACTGGGTCTGAAAAAGAACCAGGGATAAGAATAGTAATCTGGGAAAATAGACAATGGGAAAGAACAGAGAGAGGAGAAAAGTTTATAAAGAGTGGCCAAGAGAGAGAGGTGACAAGAGACAGATCTAAGAGAGAAACAGGGGAGCCAAGCAAAACAAAAGATTGATTAAAGAATCAAAGCGGGCAAGAGATGATGGGTAGAGAGTGAACATGTTTAAACATAGCAGTGGCATAGTAAATAGCTAGATTAAGAAAGGAGATTAGATAGAGGGAAATTAACAATAATACACACTTGGATATAAAGAATTAGAAAAGGGGAAATTCAATCTAAATATAACATGAATTTTTGTAATAGCAATAGAATTATATACGTTTGTTGAAATGTAATAAATTGAAGTAGCAATATATCTGTGGGAAGTTATATGATATATAAGACAAGACTGATATAAAAATGATGTAACGCAATATTGTATTACTGAACAATGAAGAAGAAGTGATGGTGGTGTCATCGAAGTTGTTCCGCTTCTCTATTTGGTTGGTGGGGCAGCCATGGTTGGCTGAGGGCCACCAGAGGGAGGCAGGGAATATGAATGAGGACAGCGCTTCGGGTGGGAAGGCTTCAGTCACTTCTCATAGGAGGAGATGGGGCTACCCAGCTGCCTTAGGAGCAAGGGGGAATAAAGAGGCCACCTGACAGGCCAAAGGTTCACCCACTTGCTTGCTTTGCTCTCCTGCCTCCACTCTTGGAAGTTTCGTTGCCTTTTCCCGGTTCTCCTCATCCCAGAAGCACTCCCTTTTTTGCTAGCAGCTGCCCCCTTCTCTCTCTCCCTCCTGGGCATCCCTGTATGAAGAAGGGGGCAGTCACACTTTTTTTTTCTTATATTTTACATGACATCATATATTAATCAAATCATATATAATCAAGTATACAAATGCCTCTCCAAATATAAATATTTAACCAAAATAATAAAAGTTTCATGTTTTCATATCTTTTTTTTTTTTCAAAACAACCCATCTTTGGGTGTACAGCATGTTATTTGGGTATCTTTTAGCTCATTAATATGTCACATAGTATTAATCATTTTTGGTACAAACATTTTCAAATTTCTCCTCTACATTTCCCATTATATTCTTAAATCTAATTGCATTGCTTCTTTTAAATATATTCTTCCCTTTTTCTACATGAAATTCATCAATTCAAAATTGTACCATTCTCTGTTGTCCAATTCTCTATTCTCCTCTTAACTTTAAAAATATTCTAATAATTAAATACAAATAATGTTACACATTTTCAAATTATTTCAGTTTTGTTTTTATACTATTCCTCTTCTAGATTTAATAAGTCTGTCAATACACATGAGGATGACCTGCCAATTCAGTGGTGGACGGATTGGAGCAGATGGTGGCATGTGATTCCTTGGAGGAAGAAACTTTGGGTGGGAAAAACACAAGGATTCAGATCCAGGTTTTTCCCAGATGTGCCAATATGATCTAATCTATGCTTACAGCCCTGGAGATTTGATATTATTGGGGATGTTACTTGGAACCCTGACATTAACATGAATCTTGATTCTAAAATTTTAAGAAACCAGCTTCTTCTGCAGCAAGGCCGGTGTAATGTCCAACCCCCCCTTCTCATTCATGAAAGTAAAAACTCTTGAAATGGTGATATTTCAAAAGGAACCTTTTATTGAATAGGAGTGATGGCAAGACAAAAGAAAAGCAAACTCTTGAGTTCTTCCCAGGCAACACAGTTAGGATAGTCCGATGTGGATTCAGCCAATCCACAGGAGTGGAGATGTTGTAATGGCCAACTTGAGAACATGATAAGCAAGCGTTCCCAGGGTCATCTGCTGCTTTCAGAATGATACAACCCACACGGCTCTCCTTCCCCTTACATTCCCAAAAAAGTGAGAAAACTCAAGGCACCTTGTTTTTTAAGGTTTTCATTCATTTTTCCTCAGTAAACATATTGCACTTTATGCAAATTGAAATAATAAAAAGGGATTTCTGTATAGTCATATTGTCCACTAATATCTGCTTCTGTCATTTTTTCTTTCTTTTCACATTTTATATGTCAATCATTTCCCAGGTTTATTTGCAAAATTCTTATTTCACATATTTCAATTTTGTCTCTATTTCCCTTACAGTTAGCATAGAGAGTTATTATTTTAGAAGTTTAATTTGATATATAGTAATTACATTTGTTGATGTCTTTTGTAAATCTTCATTCTTTTTAATTTTATCCAAACTGGCCTGCACTGTTTTTGAAACTTCTTTATTAACTCTCAATCACGTTGCATAAAGAAAACCCCTCTAATAAAAGCTTTATTGTCCCAAATGGTCAAAGCCTGTCCCTTTATGTTGTCACCAAAGAATGCAGTTAGCTTCTTCCTGTAGTTATCCATTATCAAGTGTTTCTGTAAGAGGCGTTGGACTTACCTGATATGCTCCTCATTGTGTGGAGACATAATCCAGATCTATGGGTCACTCTGTACTTTGCTAGCTCTGTTGACTGAGTTGAAGACATTTAAATAGGGGAAGCTCCTCCTCCTTCCCAGTTTACTATGAAGGAAAAGTCAATGTCAGATGAAAAACTCTCTCTCTTGTCATTTGCTCAGTGTCCATGTCAGTGAAGGAAGACTCTAGGTTAAATGTAGATCTGCGAACCAGGACCGGCCTTTCACTGGGTGGGCTGGATTATGTCTTCATACAATGAGAAGGAGCATATCAGGAAAGTCCAATGCCCCTTCTCCGTTGATTGTGGAGCACATAATCCAGATCTATGGACATGCCAAAGCAGGTGAAGGTTAAGGGAGGGAGTCGGTCCTGTCCTGAGGTTCGCGGGACAGACGGACTACTTGAAGAATCCTCCTGCCAAAAACAGCCTCTACCGAAGCGTACGAGTCCAGTCAATAGTGTTGTATGAATGGAGATGGGGAAGTCCACGTCACTGCTCTATAAACTTGCATGGACCATGCAGTGGATGTAGAGGCGCTCCGCGTGGAATGAGCCATGATTCCTAAGGGCGGTTGTTTGCCTTGGACACCGTATGCCTCTGCGATGCAAGCCCTCAGCCATTTGCCGACCGTGGATGAGGAAACCTTCTGGCCCAGGGTATGTGGTTGGAATGACACAAACAAGGATTCTGAGTGCCTGAAAGGCCTTGTCCTGCTGATGTATATGGGAAGAGCTCTACGAACGTCCAATTTGTGCCAGCTATGTTCCAACGGGTGTGCACGATCTGGGCAGAAGTTGGGAATGACGATCTCTTGAACCCTATGAAACCATGAGTTGCTTTTAGGGATAAAGGCCGGATCTAACTGCAGGATGACTCTGTCCGGATAGAAGATGCATAATCCAATCTGACAGAAAGTGCTGTCAATTCCAAGATCCATCTGGCGGAGGTAATGGCAATGAGAAAGGCCACTTTCCAAGAAAGAAGGCATAAGGAAGCAGATTGCAGTGGTTCGAAGGGCAACCTGGTGATGGCTGCGAGGACGGTGGGCAAATCCCAGGTTGGGAAACGGTGGACCACTGGGGGTCTGAGGTTGGACATGCCTCTGAGGAACTTGTGAACCATAGGGTGCTGAGAAAGGGACACTCCAGTGCCACAATCGATGATGGAGGAGATGGCTGCTACTTGCCGCTGGATGGTATTAGGATGAAGACCCTTATCCAGACCCTCCTGGAGAAATTCCAGAAATTACACCAGTGAAATCTAGAATGGATCCCAATACTTCCTGTTGTACCAGGCGCAAAAGGCTTGCCAAGTCGCTTCATAGATACGTAACATAGAAGGGTGACGAGTCGCTTGGATGGTTGCTATGACTCTGGGTGTCATGTGGTCCCTGGAGAGAGCTCAACCTCCAGGCGGCTAACTGAGGCCAACCCGGGTCCGGGTGAGTCATCGCCCCTTGGGAGAGCATTGACTCCTGTAACGGGATCATCCAGGGGCGATTGATGGAGAGTTCGACGAGGTCTGCAAACCACGGATGTCGTGGCTAATGGAGTGCCAGGAAGAGAACCTCCACCCCTTCTGAATGTATCCTCTGGAGAAATCAAGGAAGGAGAGGAAGAGTGGGAAAGGCGTAGAGGAGACCCTTCGGCCATGTGGTCCACAATGCATCAACTCCCACCGCTCCCGGGGACGGGAACCTCGAGATGAAACAGGGAAGTTTCACATTGTGTGGGGTCGCAAACAGGTCCACTTGAAAGCCGTCCAAAATGACTCACGAACTGCTGGAAACTCCTCGGATGGAGGCTCCACTCTGAGTGGTCTAGGGTGGTCCTGCTGAGCCAGTCTGTGGTCTTGTTGTCAACCCCAGTTATGTGCTGTGCTCTGAGAGACAGCAGACGTTTGTCTGCCCAGGCTCCCAACTTCTGAGCCTCTTGCATCAGTGCCCAAGATCTGGTCCCCCCTTGGCAGTTGATGTGGGCTTTTGTTGCAATATTGTCTGTCAAAACGAGGGCATATCGGTGGGAGACCACTTCGTGGAATTCGCAGAGGGCTAGGCATACTGCCCATAGCACCAGCCAATTGATGTTGTGGGAGCTCTCCCACTTGCTCCAACAACCTTGTGCCACCCAGTGATCAAGGTGGCCTCCCAAGCCAAATAGGCTGGCATCCGTCGTAAGGATGAGTTGTGGGCTGTCAAGGAAGATGCAGCCCCCCTGAAGATTCGGGGATATCCACCAACTGAAGGACTGTTTCACTTTCGCCAGGAGGCAGACCCTGGTCTGAGAGTGGCTGCATTGTCCACACTGGGAGGGGAGCAGAAACCACTGGAGCGGGCGGAGGTGGAGATGGGCCCACAGAACAATGTTGATGCAGTAGACCATCTTGCCGAGCAGTTGGGAGAGCAGGGCTAGAGGAACCCGTGAGTGTTGTAAAACTCGATGGACTAGATCGAGTAGGCTGAGTTGGCGATCTGGGGAGAGGAACACCATGCTGCGCTCTGTTTCTATGACCACTCCCAGGTGCTGGAGGCAGGTGGACAGGGATAGGTGGCTTTTCTTTCGGTTGATGACCCAAAGTTCTAGAAACAGAGGATTGTGGTATGGAGGTCCCTGCGGGCAGCTGCTGGAGAAGGCAACTGGACCAGGATATTGTCAAGATAGGATTGAACCCTGACAGGTATCTTGTGGAGGTGCGCTGCCAGGGCAGCCAGAAGTTTGGTGAATACCCTGGGGGCCAAAGACAGGCTGAATGGGAGTGCATAGTACTGAAAGTGCTGTCCCTTGTAGCAAAACCTTAGGTATTTTTGATGTGCTGGATGGATGGGAATGTGTAGGTATGCATCTGTGAGATCTATGGAGGTGAGGAAGTCGCCTTTTTGAATGAGTGCCAAGATGCTTTGTAGGGAGTGCATCTTGAACCTGCGATATGAAATGTGTTCGTTGAGCTGTTTTAGGTCTAGAATGGCCCTCCATCCTCCCAACGCCTTTGAAATAACAAAGAGGATGGAGTAGAAGCCCTGACCCCGGAAGGCTTTGGGAGCCAGTTGAACAGCCTGGATGTGCAGGAGATGAGATATTGCCTCCATCATGAGTTGTCGAAGCAGAGCGTTGTGAGATACATGGCAAGTGATGAATCTGTTTGGTGGAGGAGTTAGGAATTCTAGAGTGAGGCCAAATCTGATGGTCTGCTTCACCCAGGCATCTGAGGTGATTTCGTCCCACTGATCTGCGAATGTCATGAGGTGGCCACCAATGGGAAGGTCCACCATCACTTTGATTTCTTGAATGGACAGCCCTTGCCTCCCCAAAAGGACTGCTTGGGGTATGACTTTTGTCTACCTCTGTAGGGACAATATTGTTGTTGGTTGGTTCTGTTCTGAAAAGGACAGTAGGTAGAGGTTGAGGGCTCGTTGAATTGATGAAAGGGCTGTTGTCTGGAATAGGTAGGTTGTTTGTGATCCGCTCCTCTCATACCCAGGGACAACCACTTCTTGTCATCCTGAGACTCGACTAAAATTGGGTTGAGGGCATCACCAAAAAGCTTGTCCCCCTTAAAAGGAGCCGATGCCAGTTTCCATTTTGACTTTAAGTCAGCAGGCCAGCTCTTAAGCCAAACAAGTCACCAAGTTGACACAGATGATCCCATGGCTCTGGCAGTGAATTTGGATGCATGCAGTGTTGCATCTGCTGATAACTCAACTGCCACTATGATCTTATTGACATCCTGATGAAGTCACACATCATCCTGGGAGAGCCTGGCCTGCAAGTGGCGCAAGCATACGAGCGTTGCATGATTAAAGAATGAAGCTTTGGTAGCTGCCTTGATGGCCCAGGTGGCCACCTGGTGATTCCTACAGAGAATGTGCTCAATCTTTTTGTCCTCAGGTTTGAGGGCATCGATGGAATCCACAATCAATATGCTGGAGGCAGCTAGGGAGACCACGGGTTGATCTACTTCTGGTGGTTTGAGAGACGTATCGAACACCTCGGCTACATTGTAAAGTTTCTTCTCTGAATTGAGGGGCAGCCGGCCAGCCAGCTGCCGGGAGCTCCCACTGCTTCTGCATGAGGCCTGTGAACAATTGAGGTGCTGTTACTTCCTCTGTTCTGGTAGCTTGTGGAGCAAAAAGCAGCTGATGAGCCTCAGAAATTGGGGTAGTAGCTGGAGCGGTCTGTGGTTGGGATGTCCCCCCCAAGCTGTGTAACTGCTTTGGCCTTGTTTAGCAGTGACTTGAATAGAGCCGGGTGAAACAGGCCTGCAAGAGAGGTTTGCTCTGTAGCATCCTCTTCATCAGCCAACAGCAGCAGCTCCTCCTCTCTGGAATAAAGTTCTGAGAGCTCAGAATCCAAAGATGAGTCAGATTGAGAGTCTTCCAAGCCCGCTTCTCTAACTGCAGACCCTAATGTAAGTGGTGGCTCTGCCCCTGTAGATGAACCTGACAAGGGGCCAGGAGAGCATCCAGGTCGAACCTCTAGTGGGGAGAAGGACAAGGCTGACACCAGTTGTTTCATTTGGGCCAGTAAGGAGTGTTGCAGAGACTCCATAGAGGACTGCTGTATATTGGGCAAAAGGAGCCCTTGTTCCTGAGTGGCTTGGGCAGGGACTGCCTTGGGCGAGGTGGAGACTGTTGGGGTGGTGGCCCTGTGATCCTCTAGGACCCCCCTTTGGCTAACTTGCAATGACTCTTCCTGAGGCTCTGGGGATAAGGCCTGTGGGGGAAGTACTGTCTCACCATCCCCAGCTGGGGCAATGGTGGTGGGATCAGTGGTGATAGACAGGGGAGGGTCTGCTCTAACATCCCCTGAACCCTGCTTTTCCAGGGACTTGGCCCATTGTTTGTCCAGGGCCCTCTGTCTGTGCAGGGCATCCTGCTCCTCTGCCTTTAAAGTTTTTTTTTTTACAGGATTTGGCCCTTTTTGATTTCAATGAGTCTGGAGATAGATGTTTCTGCTTGGAGGTGCACTTGCGGGAAAGACAAGAACTGTCCTTGGGCTGATCCATATCCTTGAAGAGAGGTCAAACAGTCAGTGTAATGACAGCAATAGGATACATTGCAAAAAGATTTTAATTGAAATCCTGCCAATCAATGCACAGCATGTGTGTAATGGTATAGGGAAAATAAAACCCTGTGCAACCATATACTGCAGTATGGTTGTGGACTGGGGTAAGGAACTACAGGAACCCTGGAGAGGCTTTTAGTAGTTGTAGGAGGAACTCTTATGGGGGAAGTCATGCTAGGCCCTTGAAGCAGGACTTAAAGGCAAGTTGAGGCCCTAGCCACCCAGAGATGCCACTCCTGCATCATGGCCTGGTACCCCTCCAATGAAATCCTCATGTTCTCAGTCACGCCAGGCCCCATGTGGAAGACATAAAAGAACCAGCTGGGGCATAGATGGTGAGTCTTGTTGTACAATTTACAGCACATGTTCATCGAAAAACATTCCATTGGATGGTGCTGTGGCCTCTAGGCGGCAAAAATGGCCTCACAAAATGGTGGCCACAATTAAAATGGCCACCGGAAGAGACAAGGGAGAAATGGCATCCATCCAAGATGGCGCCAAACTCCCGAGGAGAAAGCAGCCAAAAAAAGATGAAATATATGCTGAAACGCCTCACCACTGGTCTTGGAGGCATCCAGCGATGGCGTGCTGATGAAGCGGCTATCCCCCGCGAGCCTGACCATAGGCCATGGGGTGCCACTGGATGTAGAACGCTCCTTGGTGAAATAGTGCACCCCCTTTGTTCCAGGCCTCCATAGTCTAGGCAGAGGCCACAGGGTGGCATGACGAGCAGAAAAATGATGAACGCTATCCGCGATGACAGAAAGCTTCATCTTCGGCACCAGCAGCTTCTTCCTCCCCACTCCATTCCGATAATCAGTTGATAGAGGCCTCGTGGAGGCCCGATTGGCATCTCCAAGCCGCATGGCGATATTATGAAAAATGCAATAGGGGGGAGGGCAGGGGGAAGGTGGGGGGGGGCAACTAACTCAATCCTGAATGAAGTTGTTTAGTTAGAAGAAGAAGAAGAAGCAGCCCAGAAGGAAAACTACAAAACTTACTTTAAGAATAAGCTGAGATAGAGAGAGAGATGGAGCTCAGTCTGGCTAGATGCTGACTGAGTAGTAAACTGGGAAGAAGGAGGAGCTTCCCCTATTTAAATGTCTTCAACTCAGTCAACAGAGCTAGCAAAGTACAGAGTGACCCATAGATCTGGATTATGTGCTCCACAATCAACGGAGAATAACATTTCATTTAATCTCCATCTAAAGTTATAGGTTTTCTCTTATATATCAAATTGATAAGGTTGTGGTCAGGAAATATCTTAACTAAAACTTCAGTCTGGGATATCATATTTGCAAGATTCTTCGAAATTCACATCAAATCAATTCTTGAACTCTATGAGTTTCTGAAAAATAAATAAATATCACACTGGCAATAGCATACTTCTGCTCCAGTATCCATTATGGATGAGAGATTGTTGAAGAAAAAGGTGCATTTTAAGAATTCAGTTAAATTTAATTTCCTGAATTCTTAAAATGCACCCTTTTCTTCAACACTTTCATCCTTGGTGTAATTAATGTAAATTATTAAATTTATATATGAGCTATAATTTGTCTTAGTTAAGTTTTATTTTCTGCATTTTTATAATGCACCTTTTTCTTTTACTCTTTGGAAATGAGAATAAAACTACACAGGAAGTAAAACTGTCAAAGGCTGCAGTTTAAGTTTCTCAACTATCTCAAAATCTTTAGCCAAAATCAAAATTAAGTGTAGATTGCAAGCATAAATATTAATATATTTGTTAATATAGTAATGTTAATTAATATTAGTATTATATTAGTGCTAAAATATTAGTATATTCAATTGCAAACCCCAAACACAATCTACAGAGACCTTGATTAATAAATGCACTTTTAAAACTGCACACTATATTCTATGCATTATTTTTGTGGTCAGTTTTAACCTAGAGTATTTAAATAGATTTGTATGTCATATACTAGATTATGTGTCATGCCCCTAAAACACTGGGATAAAAGTTCAGCACAGCATGTAAAGTATGTGTATAAAGCAGATCTCCACCTTAGCTCTAAGGGCAGATTGGTTGCTTTTTTAATTTGTTGGAGTTTGGAAGGTGTTAAAGGACAAAATGAGTGACTTAAATCTTGTTTCACTTCTTAAAACCCCAAGTTCAGAGACCTCTGTGGATTGGGGGGGGGGGAGGGGATGTCATTCACTTTTAGAGTCCTGTACAATCTTTTCATGGCACAAACAAAAATGTGCTGTAGATCTCAAATTGATAGAAATTGCTTCCAAATGTTATGCAGGGAACTCTCCAGGGTCCTGATACTGTCTAGAGTACAAATCTCAAAGCAGCATCTCTCTCCATGAATAACCAATTCTTAATTGGTTTCCTTAATATATTCCTCCAGAACAATTCCACATTGATCGATCAACTTCTAATCTCAAATCCTCTCCACATATTTTTAAACACTCTCAAGACAGCCTTTTATGTATTTGGTAATTGTTTTATATATCATTGAAGAGATTCCTTTGATTTTAAATGAAATCAATATACACCAATCAATCTTCAAATATTTTAGTGTTTCATTATTGTTTGATTGATTTATATGGCTGCCCATTTCACCAAGGGTGACTTTGGTGGTGTACAGTAATCCAACAAACAATGCATATATAAAACAATATAAAACTAATAATCAGAACTAAAAATTAACTATTAAAATTAAGAGCAAAATATATAATCTATAAAATATAATATGTCTGTTTAGTAAGATATTGTGCTGAAATAGAAATATTGTATTTGTCTAATTCCTCTGCAAGTTATATGAAGCAGGGATAAATTTTCCATCAGTAGTCAAAGTCTCTAAACTGATGATATCCTTTAGTTTCATTAATGAATTCATGGAGAAAAAATAGTTTCATTTTATTTCAACAAGATCAATATTTTACAAGTATGAAGAAGAGTTTTCCATAACAAATTCACTGGTTATAGCAGAATATATACAAATAGTAGAATATGTATTAATTATAGTAAAGATGACAATTGCCAAACACTGAAAAATACAGAGTAATGAAATAGTAGATATAAATAACATAATTAGAAGATAGAATAAAAGGATCAGAACCAATAGAAAAATAGAGCAAATGTTCTGAAATCCAAATGAATGAGCTTAATGATACTGTATTTTTGATTGATTAAATGTTATAGAAGCATAAAGATGGAGTGAGTAAAATCAATGCTGTTGTTACTGTCTATTGTCACCCATTCAAGAAGATATGCAAAATACAGCTCAAAGAAATTGCAGAGCTTGAAAAAGGCATGAAATTATTTTTCCAAACATTTATTGGGAGACAAGCATGATTTTTCTTTTTTTTAAATAGATAACCATCATTTAATTATTTTAATTGGATTTTAAACTGTTTATGTATGTTTTTATTGGCTGTGCACTGCCCCGAGTCCCTAGGGAGATGGGGCG
>JAEANM010019209.1:0-12427 GCA_017656035.1 Myanophis thanlyinensis | reverse complement strand
GTTTGTTTGTTGTTGAAAACTTAATAAAATTTTTAAAAAAAAAAAGAATAATATGCAATTAGAGTTAGGATCTCATGCAATTCTTTCATGGTTCATAAGAACCAGTTTAAACATTTTGCTTTGATATTTTAAGGTATTGAAAAATGGACAATTACACAAAGAAGCAATTGTATCAAAATTCAAAAATAGTTCAAAGTTCAAAATAAACTTATAAGACTAAGATAAGTTTCATTAATATAAATTCAATGCACATCTTATCTACTGCAGAGTAACCAATGTCTTTTTAATTAATAACAGTGGCATTTGTAATCTAGTTTGTGGTCATCCATAGAATGGGATTTGTAGATTGTTATTTTATCTGCCTAGTCTCCGAAAAACATCCTTTCAGAGAATGATAAAAAAAAATCTAATAATGCTCTTTAGTGATGATGCAATGTGACTGATTGGAAAGGTTACAGTAAATCGTATCTCTAGTGCCCTTACTATTGTTATTTGACACAACATTTTGATTTTGAAATTAGTTTTAGCAATTGAAAATGTGATGCTTTCATGAAATAGTACATTGTTTCATTTTTTTCCTTATAATCAAACCAACTAAATTAAAATGCAACCTATTTTAGGTTGTTTTAAAATTTTACAAATGTTTTTAATATAATACATAACTACTAAGTATGAGTATTTAAAAAATAAATAGAAATATTTATTTTGAGTGCTTACACTTGTTTTAAATAAAAAAAGTTTCAATTGTATTTCAGTATTATTTTATTTCCATCACCTGTACCTGTGAACACAGGTAAAATGCAGACCATATGGAAGAAGAAATATTTTCACAAAATCCACATGGTTTGTAAGACCCACTTATCCAGTTAAACAATAATGCAACCTCTTAAGTAATGAATATAAATACAACCTATAAATCTAAATTCCGATAACTATTTTTCTTAACTTTGTGACATAGGCAAAAGACTGGAAGATCTGTGTACTTAAGGATACCATCAAGTGGGCAACTTAGATAAAGAGATAAAAAGTTATAGAGCCCAGACCATTACAATATCTGAGATAAAATGTTTGAAATAGAATCCCAAACTTATGATGCATTAAAATGCTAAAGGAAAACATACAAACATTAGCATCAAGTTAGCATCATCTAATTCTAATTTAGTATTAGTTTAAGTATGAGCTTGTGGTAAAGAGATTAGGATGTGTAAATAAAGCCAAAGATATCCAGACAAAAAAAATCAAAGTTTTGGATTTATGGATCAGATCAATATTAATGTATTCAATTTGTATATTCAAGAAATGGTGAAAAAGAGGTAAGAGTGAAAGACTAAAAATATTTGTATATAATAGCCTCCATTTTTAAAATAGTGGTATGGTTGCATTTAAAATATTGAGAGGCTCACATGTTGTTCAAAGTAAATTTAGTAATTAGTTCTGTGAACTATTCTTTTATTCTTTTATGAACTTTCTATCCTAGTATTTAGAAAACTGGGATCATCTATATACTGTTAGCATACTGTCACTATTATTTGCATCTGAGGTTATTTCAGGGCAGTCTGTATTAGTATTTATTATGCAAAGTTGTGCTATAATAATCTTCTAAATTAGCATTAATCTCAAGGTTTATCATAACCTTTTCATATATAAACATTTCAAATCATTGTTTTTTTCTTTTGTTATTGTTACAATTATTTAAATTAAACACAGATAAATATTTTGGTGTGCCACTCATACTTGCTTCGACTGATCAATGAATTTGTCTATAGAAATTCAGTCTGTAGATACTTTTATGAATGCATTACTTCAAAACTGAAATGCATCCAAATTATCTTTGTACTGACATATTTTTCAAATTATTTGAAGAAATTAAATTTCCCTCAGATTTCACTATGGTGTGGTTGCAACACATTTTTTCCTATTTGTGCCAGTCACACCCCACACCCCCCAACATAGGCACATAGTTTTCCAGAAAAAGAAAAAATGCAATATTGTTATTCTGGAAAGAAGCATTAAATGCAACCAGATATAGCAAAGAATTTACTATGCTTATTATGTTTAATTGTGAGCATATTAATTCATTTCAAAGGCTTGTAGAAAATAAGTTTGCCAGGTTATTTCTTGTTGTAATCTTCAAGATAAACTATATCTATCTTCCTTCCTTCCGTCCTTCGTTCCTTCCTTCCTTCCTTCCTTCCTTCCATTAAGATTCTACCTATCTCACAGTTGCAGCAATTATGGGCAGCTAGCAGAAATGTAAAAGATAATACAATGATTAAAATGATTAAAACAATTAAAATGGTTAGATAAAAAACTAAAAACCAAGGTGACATGAGACTGGGGATCAACCCCAGCACAGCACATCCTTATTGGCACCTTAGGGCAATCAGCAGAGTCAGGTTTTAATGCTCTTCAGGAAGACCAGGAGTGTGAGATCCAACCTCACCTTCAGCGTGAGAATATTCCCAAGGACAGGGGCCACAGCAAAAAATGCTTCTCTCCTGGACCCCGCAAGACTATATTTGTATATGCTACAGACAAATTATGCAATACAAATTATTTCATCTCTTTCTTTCTTATGGTTATTCCATAGAATTATCATAAAAGTATTTCAAATTATCACCTCACATATTGTGCAGGACTACACCAATGAACAGTGCTTATAGTGCTTTATATTATACAATTAGTGCACGCCAAAACAGCATTTAGTTTCTCTCTGTTTGCAACAGCAACTGATTTTGCATAGCATGGCTAACTTTAGATGAATCTGCACATACTTCTAAAAAAAAAAACCCAGCTCATGAATATTCATTGGCATTTATATCCAGTTAAGTATGTATAAAATTCCTGGATTGCTTCCATCTTCACTTACTGGCTTCATGTATTTATCAACAGTACCGAAAAGCACAAAACTACTCTTCTTCTACTTCTGCATCTTTAAGAGATGTGGACATGCTGGGTGGGAAGTTCGGGAAGTTCATACCTCTTAAAATTTGTTCTTATACTTTGAAATAGGGAACAAAAGTTAATTTCATCTGCGTTGCCCATTTTGGATTCTCTTGTGTTCAACTTTCCCTTAATTCAGGCTTTCCTTTTAACTGTATGTTTATCTAATAGAAGAAAATATTTGTAGCTCAAGTGGGATCCTTGGTACTCTCTGAGCTTGGTTGTTTCCTTGCAGATGTTTCATTACCAAATTAGGTAACATAATCAGTGCAGTATGTTTATCCATCCACCTATTCTTGAATTAGGGAAATCTGCAGGGTCTCCCCTTGCAACCATCTATCTTTCCTCTATTGCTTGTATCAAATCACCCCTACTTGTATGTTTATCCAGTTAAACGAAGAAGGGTTCAACATTTTATTTTAATAACAAATGCTGCAAAGCTACATTTAGTGCACGATCAGAAAAATCACGTCTACAGCTGTGGTACATTGTGAACTTACCACGCTGAAGTTTCTGTCTATCTTTGGGACTGTTACCAACATCTTTGGAGAGAATGCTGAATTCAGGTTTATCCCTTGAGCTGTAATTGTACTTCCACCGCTGATGAAATAAAGATATTGAAATAATCTTGTAAATATTACTCCAGAAAACTATTGGTATTTTAATTTTAATAAGTATGCATGCATAGTTGTAGTTACAGGATGAAACTAATTTTGCAAAAAGATCATTACCAACATCTTTCTTTACCTTTTTGAGTTTTCTTCTGACTCCCCTATCAAATTTTTTTTAATGGCTCAATATGTAATTATTTTTATAAGCTGGGAAATGTGCACATTAAACCAAGACTAGCAGTTTAACATAGTCCTTATGTATCTTAGGTTTATTGTTGACCCAAACCCAAACAGCTTTCAACAATTTTGTAAAAAAAATAACAAACTGATTTGTAACTTGAGAGATCCTAGAAACAGACCTCAACCATCTTTCCCTCAAAAGGCAATATAAACAACAGAATTTAAAGATCCTGCAATTTATTGACCAAAGTGTAATAAGCAGAGTGGTACAGAAGAAATATTAAACAATATTTCATTTCAAGGAGTCAGAGCAAATAGAATTCTATTTATAGCAACAAATAGAATTCTTATATCAAGAATTCTAAGCTTAATACTATTCCTCTCTCATGAGGAAAAGAACAAGCTGTATAAATCAGTAAGCATTAAATTTAATATTTTTTGGACAATTCTGTGATAATGCTTATAACAATTTCAAAGAATATTTCTGGAATACTATAGTGCTACCACACACTGGTATTTTTGGGAGTACAATCTACCATAGAAAGAGTTTAAATGTGCAAGATGTCAACTGTTCTAAAAGATACTGGAGCAATCTCTAAGCAATTTTTCCTTGTCACAATCTGCAATCTTCTTTCTTTTTCCTCTGAGACTTTCTCCATTTGTGCTTAACAGAAGCAGAAAGATATCCCACCAACAATTGTTTCGATGGTATTCTTATAAACAAGTTTGGTGTGGTTAAGGCAGTGGCCTAGAACCAAGAGACTGTGAGCTCCAAGTTTCTCTTAGGTATGAAAGCTGGCTAAGTGACTTTGGGCCAATCACTCTCCCTCAGTCCAGTATTTCCCTCCATTCCAACACTGGCCAAGGAACACTTCAGAGATTGAGTAGTGCCATCCATTATCTTGGAGCAAAGTCCAAAATAAGGTTGACTTGATACAGGTCATAGAGGGAGGATAGATAGCCACAATGGAGACCATGCAGATTTCCCCAATTCAAGGATGGGTGGATGGGTAGCTCTTCAACCACCAGTGGGGAAAGTCCCCATTTCTATTCACCCTTCCACTGGTTTTTACTCAGTCTTCCTGCTGTCTACTTTTATATGTGTCTGTTCTTTTCTTCCATTCTGTTTCTTCCTCTGATATTCTAAATAATTCCCTGCCTTGTCATCCTTCCTCTGCTGCATCCAGCCATTGTGTCTTTGCCAACCCCATATATTTCTCCACTTTTTCTAACACTCTTTTTATTGCCAATCATGTTCTCCAATCCAGCTGTCAAGGTTGACTCGCAAGGCACCGCTTTCTGCTTGCAGCTTGACAAAGAAGCAAAGGGAGAGGGCATGGGTCTGATTGGAATGTGTGGGAAGATGGGAGGAAGAAAAGGAATGTATATGAGCCGTTTGCAGCCTGAGAAAATCATGCAATCTCAAGGTCAGAAGCTGAAGACTTTTGAACGGTGCGAACTGTTTCCTAAAACACAATGCTTAACCTGGATTGGTAGACCATGGACACTGGGCGGCCTGGGAAAGAAAAGGAGATTTCACTGCTTCACACCAAAACCAAAATCAGAACTGGCTTCACTTCTTCTGTCCTTGTATGTAACTGTCAGTAAAATTTTACTCTTGGAAATAAAAATATCCCAAGGGTAACTTTTGCTGTGTATGCTAATGGGACAGTTGACTCATCCTTCTTTTCTATTCCACCCACAATGTAGAAGCCAAACTGTTTTATTCTAGGATCAAAGCTTTCTTGTCACTCAATCAAGTGATCCAGACTTCCTTTTGATTAACATGTTGATTATTTCTATTGCTCTGACCAATCAAACTACTTATACTGTACATAGAACTGGCACCAAAGGAGAGTGATTTGGGTGGAACATATTAAGGATTATGAATATATATCTACGGGTCTTATGACAAGCTGTGTGTGCACACAAAGGATTGCGGTTTGTGTGCATAAATATCTTGAATTTTAATGGGGGAGACCAACATTTAATTTTCTATTTGACCTCAGTGATATGGGCTAATCATTCTTTCTCCAATCTTTGGTACAAGACTGGTACATTAATAAAAAGACACTTTCAGAGACAAAACAGAATAAAATACTAAAACATCCTCATTTTACCATTAAAATATCTTAAACCTACATATTATAAAAAGTATACAAATCTATTCCATTCTTATAAAAACACATTTTTCTATTAACATTATTCTACCTGAGAAATTTCCATTAAGCTCTTGTTAATGCTTAAAAAAAAGGGCTGGTTAGTGAGGTAGCCCAAATTTCCAAAATGACCCAACAGGCAGTCTACCCTCACACCTTGGAAAGTGAGTGGGTACCATCTTGATCTTTTCTTATCTTTCATCCCTGAAGAGATCCCTAAAAGGGCCCTAAATATTATAAAGTTAATGGAAATATTTTGCCAATAGAAATTTTGGAAAAAGGCATTCCTATTCTGTGTTATTAATAACAGAACCTTTAAGCATGACTGAAGAACAAAGATTGTTTTTGCAGTTTATTTTGTTGTATTTTACTACCATTTTTTTCCCATTATTATCATACTGTACAGCAATATTAAAATTCCACTCACCTAAGGAACGATTTTACTGGATAAATTTTAGAAACAGCAGGGTCTTCTCTGTAGGTAAAATGACCTGCTGAACGACTGGCCGAATCGATTTTCATTTCAACAAAGCATTTCAATGCTTCTCTTTGAAAAGGACTGTAACATTCTATGGTATTAGCAGTCACACTGTAAGAAAAAAAATTAAAGATTAAAATAATTCTTACTATAATCAGGTTCACATTTTCAAAAACAGTCTGAATAAGTATAAAATGTTACTCATTATGAAAATCCTCAAGATCTATGATTAAACTGTCATTTCTAGTTCAAATAAAATAGAACTTATCTGTGGCTCAACCAACTCTGTCCATTTATTTTTAGTACTTGAAAAAAATAATATGTAGATACATTAAAGTAAAAAACTTCACTTTTCATTTCTGTGTATGTATTATGCAAAAACTGATACATCTAAGGCAGATAGCTGCAGTTCATAATGCTGCCAATTACACTGCATCAGCATACAAACTATAAAGTACATAAAAAGCTGCTAGGCTATGGAGTTAAAAACACTAAAAAAAAAAAAAGCACTACATTCAGAAATCTCGGTTGTCTAGTTACTTTCAAGTAAAATGCTAACATTTTCTATTACTAAATTATTAAATTTAGTATTATTAATATAATTATTAAATTGTATTATTAAAATAATAAAAAAATAATCCAACATGGAAAGGATGGAAAACACAGATACAAAGTAGATGTAAGAAATATACCCAAGACCCATAAGGACTCAAATGCCTATACACAAACACTCAAAAGTTTAAGGAACAAATGGGTGAACAGTGAACTTGAAGTACTAGTGCATGAAGGTAAATATGATATAGTTGCCATTACTGAAACATCGTAGGATAAAACTCATGATTAGGTAGTCCTTAATTTACGACCACAATTGAGCCCAAAATTTCTGTTGCTAAGTGAAACATTGTTAAGTGAGTTTGTTCATTTTACAGCCTTTCTGGCCACAGTTGTTAAGTCAATCACTGCAGTGTTTAAATTAGTCAAACTGTTTGTTCAGCGAATCTGGTTTTCCCATTGACTTTGCTTGTCAGAAGTTTGCAAAAGGGGATTAACGTAACTCCGGAACACTGTCACTGTCATAAATATGAGTCAATTGCCAAGTGTCTGAATTTTGATCACATGACCACGGGGATCGTAAGTATGAAAAGTGTTCATAAGTCACTTTTTTCAGTGCCATTGTAACCTTGACCAGTCACTTAATGAGTTGTTGTAAATCAAGGACTACTGATGGAAGGATATAAGCTATTCAAAAGAAACAGACCTAACAAAAGAGGAGGTGGAATTGCATTATATATAAAAGATCACTACAGCTCCACAGAAATCCACAAAACCAAGCATGAAAAACTCCTAGAATTTACATGGGTCAATATAAAAAGGGAAAAGAAGGACGTCGCGTGGCTCATCATGCTGGTGCTTCCACTTGCATGTGCAATGGCGTGACATACCATGCATCCTCCTGCATTAGAGGCAGCACCGCACAATGAGCCACACAGTGCCTGGCCTGCAGAACTTGGGCAGTGGCGCAACAGCTGTCGGGACATGGGAGGCCTGGCTGTGATGGTCCTAAGGTAAATGGGCAAGGCATCTCCCCAAAATAAGAATTGGTGTTTATTTGGAGGCCTAAAAGAAAATAAGACCGGGTCTGATTTTTCAGGGAAACACACATATATAGCATGTGTATATATGTGTGTTACTGTATGTATGTGAATAAGTAGATATATACTATCTTTTGAGAGCAGCCAACAGAATTTCATTTTTAATATGTGCCAGTGTGCTCACAGTTAAAAATGACAATAAAGGTTATCTTAATCTGTAAAGAAATCTTAATCTTAACATCTTTGCAATGTGTAGGTTTCTGTCATGCATATGTAAACCTTTGTCTGTATTTGAGCTTGTTAATTTTACCCTGGGAAAGATTTACTGTTTAAGAAGATGGAAAGAAAAAAAATAAGTATGGTTAACATTTTAAGACTGCCTTCACAGTCACAAAAATGAACAATTTATAATAGGTTAGCTTCAATACCATAGTAATATAAACAGTCTGCCCACGTTATAAAATCCAGAAGAAAATAGGAAAGATGATCATTGCCAATTTATCATTCAAGATGTGCAATACACTAAACTTAGTTTTTGTTTTCCTTCTTGTTTAATTCCATGGAAGAAAAAGAAATTGGCAATCCTTTCCATAGCTTGATGTGGAAATCTGTAGTCCAGGATATCATGTGGGCATCAGATTTGTGTGTGTATGTGTGTGCGCGCTTGCTTGCTTTACTGCAGGACAAAAACAACTGTTGAAACTGAAGAGGACTGCTACTGCTGCTAGAATTTCACAGAGAAGTGATCAGGCAGTGTCAGGCAAACCCCTTGTTAAAACCCAATTTTAACAGTTGTTTAGTATGCTTTACTTTTAAAGCACTGGGGGGGGAGGTTGTACATTAGAGAGAAGCCAGTAAAAAGGAGATCCACTCTCCCATCACCCCCCTACTTTTCAATTCAGCTTCCTTGAATGTTAAAAGGACATTTCTCCCCCTCTCCTTTCTTTCCTGCTTGCTTATTTGGGAAAAATTAATCTTTCCAATTAGATGTTAGAAGTACAGCGCTGCTTTGTTGGTTGCTAAGCCCCACACAGATTAGAATAGATCCTTTCATTTTAAATCAAGGCTTGACTTTATAGTTTCTGCACTGCACCTCAGTTTAAGAATAGCTAGCCATATTCGCTTTCCTCTTACAAAAGCTTCACTGGAAAATGCCAGGACGGGGAAAGTTGGAAGAGACAGAGGGAGAGTCAGGATAAAATACGTAGTCAAGGGAAGAAGAGAGTGATAGCTATAAAGAGGCTGGATTGCTTTACATTTCCCACCAAAGTGGTAACAGAAGTGACATCAGTTGGCAATGCGGATAAAGATGAAACAGGACTCTGTTTTTAGGAAGAAGCTTTTCCCCAGAAAAAGTGGTAGTGATGGTGAAGGTACTAGATGCTCACCTAGTCAACCCATTATGTTATGAACCCAGAGATTAACAGTTAGATGTTTATTTTTCCTGATGGTGATGATGACCCAGAAAAACCAGCAACTCATTCACCATCACTAAAGCTAATATACTGTAACTTCAAGAACATTGTTGAGTAGGAGTACTTCCAATTGGACTCCATAGTCCTTTGCTAAAATGTCTAAGTAGAGTAAGGCCTGATTTTTTTTTTTAATGCAGAGAAACGTAGACCTGTTTAGACACCATGCAACTGTCCTTTCCACTGTTGGCAACAAAAGGCAAACTTTGCTGTGTGCTAGCAACAAAGCATCTGTTCTAAAACACAGCAGGGCTCTTTACAGCACATAGAGCAATCCTAAGTGGGCAAACAGCAAAGTAATTAAAAATAATCAATTGTGCAAGTCATTGAACAAATTATGGCTTTGAACCACTAGCACTTCAGCACAGTGGCAAATGATGGTTTTCAGCATTTTGTCCTGTTGTTTGTCCTTTATTAAGGGATTTTTCAGCAGGAAGATTGTATTCCTTCTAGATCATCTACCCAGGAGAAAAGTTCATTTGACATATCTGGTTGAGTTTGGGTAGAGCCTGCTTTCTAACCCCTTATTCAACAAAAATTAATACCGTCATTACAGACAGAGTAATTGTCACCAAACCTTTTGGATTATTGTTTTGATTATTGGGTGTTGATTGGGATGTGATGAGAAATATTAAGTACCAGGTATCAGGTCTATCCTGATTTTTGATCCCTCATCTGAGGCTCAAGTGGCTACCTGACCAGAGTGCAACCCCATTTCAATCCCAAGATATATATGGCATTGCTAATGCTTTGCTAAGGAGAAGAAAACATATTTTGTTACTTTAGACAGTACCATAAATTGGAATAATTTGTATTCTCTGAAGAAGTCAGAAACATCCAGAAAACACATATATCCTATTAGGTAAAGGCAAAGGTTGCCCTTGCAAATACGCATTAGTTGTTCCCGACTCTAGAGGTGGTGCTGATCTCCGTTTCTAAGCCAAAGATCCAGCGCTATCTGATGACGATTCCATGGTCATATGGCCAGCATGACTAAACACCAAAGGCACAAGGAGCACTTTACCTTCCCACCAAGGCGGTCCCTATTTTTCTATTTGCGTTTCTTACATGCTTTCAGATTGCTAGGTTGGCCGAAGCTGGGGCAAGTAACAGGAGCTCACTCCGTTAAGCAGTGCTAGGGATTCAAACTGTCAACCTTTCTGATCAACAAGCTCAGTGTCTGAGCCATCACGTTCCCGATACTCTGATGCCCTTAATAGGTATTATAACAGTCAATTTTCAGTTCTAGTTAGATCTCACAATGGCTTCTGTACTATATCTATGCCTCCACAGCATATAGTAATTTATATACATAGGTTTATGCTCTACATTTTACATTCTAAGCTTTGTCTTCCTCCTTTCCAAGTCAGCGGCTATTTAGGCTGACTTAACAGTTCACTCAAACTGGGAATCACTGATTTTTGTTTTTCAAGTTTCATTTCCAAAAGAGAAGTTTTTTTCTAAGGATAAATACATTTCCCATTTGGTTTACAGTTGTAAATAAGTTTACAATTTATTTAAAAAAATAAAAATCAGCCCCATTATACCTGGTTAGGCTGCATTGCTTTTTGCAGATAGAAATTTCTTGTGAATTCCCACTGTTTAAATATTCCCCAGTTAACGTCAACAATGTTCCGCCAGATCTTGGACCATAGTTAGGAGAAATCTGCATTATTCTCGGATCCTGCATATGGAACAAAGTTTAATCTGTTACTTAAACTATATACAAACACAGACTCATTGAAATAAAGGTAAAATCACTATTAAAATGAAATTATGTAATTATAAAATAATAGTCTTTTACTTACCACATAAGAAAATGTATTGAAAGAGGTATTAGCTTGCCCATTTGAAACACTGCTTGAAACATTAAAACTTGTGTTCTTTACAGGCCCAAGCTTGCATTCCAATCTTCAATAAAAACAAATATATTACTAATAAAGAATAATATTTGAAGCCCAAGGTTGACATGAGGGGCCTTGATGCTGTCTGAGCTTGTTTGTTTTCTTGCAGCCATTTCATTATCCCAACTAGGTAATATCATCAGTGCTAGTAAGGGGTGCAGTTTGCTGTCAGTTTATATTTTAGTGGCTTGCCTGTCAGTTTGAGTGGGCCTGTTTGCTGTTGGCTTCTTTGGCAGCTTCTTGATTGGGGTATTGTTTACTTGATTATTGGTCTGATCTTAACCTTAGAGTTAGACTGATGATATTATGGGTAATGAAAAGTCTGCAAGAAAACAAGCACCAAGGTCCCCTCAGAACTCTATTAATCATAACTAAACTAAAAATCAGAACCTCATAAGTAACCTGCAACATAAATAAATAGACCAATCAATGTGTTTTTTAAAACACTTAAGAATATGACAAATCAGTAAAATAATACTCTCGAACTTACAAGTGGTTCAGGAATAATTGGTAGGCTATATTTCGATGATAGAATATATCAATACAAATGTATTTATTTGTAATATCTTTTTTAAAAAATAAACAATAATAGAGCAGTACAACTATTATTTAAAAAGTCTCATGAGTTTGTAAGAAAAATATCTTCCACTGAATATATTCAAAGAGCACTATATAAAAAAGAGAAAGGATTAGTTACAGCTTTCTCCTTGAAAAGTAAATCCTTACACTCAATTATTGCTGTAGAAAAAAGATTGCTTTCAACAAGCGAATGGCTGCATTCAACAATCTATACAACTTTTAAAGACAGATATGCTTAGTGCTTCAATCCACATTAATATTTCAACTTGGCTAAAATACAAAATACAAAAAAAAAAAAACCAACCCCAAAAGAAGACAAAAAAGAAACAAAGGACAAAAACACAAAACAATTAAAACCTTAAAAAGGTGCATCAAAAGAAGCTCACCATGTACAAATATTATGCTCTCTAATTGAATGCTGATTAATAATTAAGCATATGCACTGAAGACAAATTCCTTGTGTATCCAATCACACTTGGCCAATAAAGAATTCTATTCTATTCTATTCT
>JAEANM010019208.1:0-12427 GCA_017656035.1 Myanophis thanlyinensis | reverse complement strand
TCCAAACAACTCTCTTCCAGAAACCACTCTCAGAAACCTACAATCAGAAACCCACAATCAGAAGTGATTCTGGCATCGTCTTATTGCTGCTTGATTAATTAGCAGCCACTTGGAGTTAAAGCAACAGTACATTTTTCATCTTAAAATGATAATCCTGGTTTATATATTGCCTACCCAACTACTGAGGGCCAGATCCAGCCTGTGGGGTGCTTAGAGATCTGGCCTTAACATTCCTAACACCCTCAATAATACCCCTGGTGTAGTGGTTAAGGCACCAGCCTATAGATCAGGAGACTGTGAGTTCAAATCCTGCCTTAGTCATAAAAACCAGTAGAAGAGTGACTGGGCCAGACTTTCAACCCAACTCATCTTACAGGATCATTGCTCTAAGGAAAATAGGAGGAGGAAGATATGTTTATTTATTTTGTCACTCAACTTGCTGCAAAGCAACACTTTGTGGCATCAAAATAAAACCACAAATTTATGTATAAAATTACCACAAATCACAATAATGATTGTGATATGTTGGATATGTTCACTGCCTTGAGTTATTTGTAAAAATAAAGAGACAAATAAATAAATAAAATGGTTGTCTTATATAGAACTGAATACCATTCATATTTGGTTTCAGTGGACATTGCGCAAAACAGTTTTCACATCCTTTTAAATCTGCCTTTCTGAATTAAATAAAGAACTATGGCAACTCTGGCATTTTTGGGGGCAGGCATCTTCTGACAGAAGGTCCTCCAACACATCGGGGTGTGGGGAGAGGGAAATTAGGAAATTCAATTGCATTTTCTTTTGAGGCTCGGGAGGAAGTTACCAGATGGTATCAGTGCCTTGGGAATCACTCTCCCCACCACACACTTTAGTTTAACCTTCTATAAGCAGTGTGGGGCTCCCTGCACTCCCTTAAGCATCAGAGCAAGTTAACTAGCAAGCAAGGGAAAACAGAGTAGATTTGATTAATTTTATATTATGCAGTCATTCTGATTATTCCCCAAATATTACAAAGGGTGGAGATCAGATGAAGCTGGTTTCCATTTGTAACCTTCCAGTGTTTTCCTCACTAGATCTTTCTTACCAAAAGGGGAAAAAAGAAAGAATTGGTGGAATAAATCCAGAATGACTTTGAATGGAAACACTAAGAGCTATCCATCTGGAAATACCTCTAGACACCCTTGAAAGCAGAGAGTGCTCTTGAAAAGTTAGTAATTCTGTACTTGCAAACATCTGTTTAAACTGTCTTGAGTTATTGCAATGCTAGCCAGAAATCCCAGAAAATAGTTTAAACACTCCTGGAGTAATTTTTATTTTCCTCTTCTAATCTGTTGTAGGTTTGTCCAACACTTGGAATAGGGTTAGTTGGGGGATGGGATAGGAAGGAAGATCCAGCATATTTCTCTGAATCTGTTGGGATACATGCTAGGGGAATAAAACAAATACTCTATTCAGAATAAACTGGTAATAAGAAAAAACTGCTAATGAGTGAGTAAATGCTAAAGGAAAATGGAAACATATAAGTGAATGCTTTTCATTTAACTTAATACTGATATCCTTGCTTACTGTGTGAGCAAATTGTATCCTGTATTCATAGCACCTTAATTGTAGGCTGTTTTAAGAATAAATTGTGTGGACTGAGATATGTTTAGAAATCTTTTTGTTTAAGGGCCAGCTTGCTTTATCCTTTCTTATGTTAAAGGATAAATACTAATTGTCTGTTGCCACCAACTGGCGGTATTTTCAACTACAATATTTTTAGCTATCTTAGTTTGGACCAGATATATTTCCATCTTCAGAGATACCTACTTTATTAGAAGTGATTATTACAAGACAAAAAAGGCCCACCATGATACATATGTACACGTATATATATTGTCAAAAAAGCAAGTTTGATGTCTAAATCTTAAAGACTGAATGGAACAAGGTATTAGGGATTCCTATTTCATTTAATAATGGAAAACTGTTTTCAAATCTCCATGAAAAGATTCAATAGCAGAATTGCAGAAATCCCCATCACGTGATCAAAATTCAGATGCTTGGCAATTGACTAATATTTTATGACAATTGCAGTGTCATGTGATCAACTTTTGAGACCTTCTGACAAGCAAAGTCAATGGGAAAGCCAGATTCACAAAAAGTAACTATGTTACTTAACAACTGCAGCGATTCATTTAATAACTGTGGCAAGAAAGCTTATAAAAATGGAGCAAAATTCACTTAACTATCTTGCTTAGCAACAAAAATTTTGGGCTCAATTGTGATCCTAAGTCAAGGATTATCTGTAGTAAACTCCTGCTTGGATATTAAATGTAATAGCTGGACCAGTAAAGTGTACACTTGGCTAGAACACACAGTTGTATTTGATTGGTTAGAGAGAGTGAGTGCTGGTGCCTGCATAAGGCAATCTATGTTATGATTGGTTGTTGTGGGTCTAAAGTGGAGTTTCCTTTTTCTCCTTTTTTTTCTGTGCGCTTTGTGCACTGTAAGATTTATTCCATGATGTTCCAGTGTTCCTGACTATCTGTGTCTGCTATAAATACAAATGTTAAATATATTTATATAAAACCACAAGTTCATGTCAGTGTCACTGACTTCATTTGGATACCTGCTGCACAATTCCCTGACTACTGCATCTAATCCCCACATCAATGAACCAATGACCATGAGCCACGGTGGTCTGAAAAAGCCACAAGTAAAAGGACTCCCTATTCATGAACTATTCCTATAAGGAGTGCATATCATGTGGCACCTATGCATTGTGGGAATCCAAGTTTTCCAAATCCTCTCATACTTCCACAAAGAAAAAGGCAGCTGTTATTAAGCAGTTATCCTGTATGTACACAGAATTGTTTCTTATAATGTCAGAGACAAGAAGAATGAAAAGACAGTATATCTATTTTGGCACTACAGTAGACTCTCATCTGCACATAATCAACAGTAGCTGCTAAAAAGAAATGCACTTGTTTAGCAGAATATGCTGCAGTATGTGTTTTGTGGTTTTTCTCTTTGCTTTTGGAACAGAAACCACATACACAAAGGGGGAAAAAATGGGTGGGTGCCCAGACCGGATGATTCTATATGGAAGTTATGAAATAACTTTAAGCACTCAGACATGAAGGAAGACAGAAAAGGGAATTGGTTCCCCGCTTTAGCATTTTACAGGTGAAGTTATAAAACTTTTTTTAAAAGGATCAACCCAAGTGGGGAAAAAAGTACATGTGCCCAGATCAGAGTTCTGCATTATAATGAATAGGATTAACTTTCTCAACGAAGGGGGGGGGGGGAGATAGAAGGCGATGAAGCAGGATTACAGCAGGATCCGTGGATGAAGGCCTGCATTGAAATAAAGATACAAGGAAAGAAAATCCAGTTTCAAAGAGTACCTTGACCCAGATCCATGGTTGCTGTTCTGTTTCAAGGTGACAGGCACATACAGTACTCAGAAACTGACATGTTTACTACAGTTTAAACAGATAGCAGCAAACAGAAATGTAATTCAAGTACCTAGCAGTGAGACCTTGTCTGAAAAATGCCAATTATAGTCCAAATAGCAATAGCATAATCAAAAGACATTCCAAGAGTCACAGAAAGCCAAATCAGGTAGACAGACTATCCAAGAATCATAAAGGTCATATACAAGAAGTAAAAACAAGACTTTCAAACTACAATTCCAAACAATTGTTTCCAGCAAAACTAAAGGCCAAGCAACTATATAACTGTCTGCAGACAATTGATTGCAATTCCTTGGGCCTTGCATAGTGAGAAGCCTCATTGATTGGTATTGTTCTGCTCACCGCTGGACATGTTGAGGCCTGGGTCTTGGACATAGTGCCTTAATCATCTGACCACCATAGCTGATCAGGAGAAGCCTGTGATTGTTCAGAATGTTCAGGTGAACAATGACTTGCCGATTGCTGAAAACAATAATCCACAGTTTTGGATGGAGCAACGTTATCAGAATTGGAGTCAGAGTCTAAAACTGAATCATAGCCCATCAGAGGTGCCATTTTGTTTCTTAAAAGGCAAGCTTTGTTTTTCTGTGGAGCTGCCAACGAATGCCTGAGGTTATCGTGTAACGTTTCATACACATGGATGGATGTGAGTGTTCAAGGTGACAGAAGCTGGAAAATGCTACTTTAAAACCTAGTATTCATGCTATAGTGCTAGGAGAGGGTGAGTAAGGAGACGCCAAAGAAGCACAGTGGCTTTAATCTAGGCCACTTTCAGTTTTGGATGGCAGTTTCTACTAATAGCTAATAGTCTGGAAGTGTAATTTTTTTTTGTTAACTTGGATTTTATGGAGAATCTAGATACACTGTTGCACTGTAATGTTAAAGTGCTCTTCGGTGAGGATGCTGGCATATAAAGGTAATTCTTGACAATCATAATTGAACCCAGAGGAATGGTCAGAAATTGTGCTGCTTAAACGGGTCACCACTTGGTCATGTCCTGCTTTATTAGTTTGTGGCCATCAATAAGTGAATGCAGCTATCATTAAGAAAATCCATTATCCAAAACGGATAGATTTGGAGGGTTATTTTTGCCAGAAATTGGAAGTAAATGCTGGTTTCTAGCAAAACAAAAATATTGTAAATCACAGTCATGTAAAAGCAAGTGGGTTGCCAAGGGCTCAAAATGAGATCAATATGGCTGCCTGGGGGAGTGGGGGGGAGGAGAGGATCCATCAGAACTTTGAATTGGGTTATAAGTAGCCCTGAGTGCTCTCTCCTCTTTTTTTTTTCCATTTGGAATCAGGCAGCCTAGAAATTTGATGGATGAGTGATGTGGGAGGAAGTGACAGCTTTATCATTGGGCTAAATATAAATAATCACTTCCACTCCACTTATCTTGTCCCCAAAGGTCTCCAGTCTCAGAGGATTGGTGGCTAAAGAATCACTTTCCCTCATTGCACACATGCACAGATGTTCTCCAAGCCCAAGGACCACTGCAAGATCTACTGATAGGTTGGATGGTTTAAGTTTTTTTTGCCCTGATTCTCTTGTTGCCAAAAGGGCAATTTTCCAATCAATGGCCAGGAACAAAGAAAGTTGATGTGACTACAACAGCCTTAAGCAATCAATAAGCACAGTCAGTCCTCATCATATGAGGTAAAATGTACTATAGATGAACCAAATGACATAATTTGTCCTGGAAGAAACCAGGAAGTACCACTTTAAGAAACATGGCTGACTCTGGAGTGAGTCAGGAATGAATTAATGAACATTGCCTTCTCTATATAGTTTCTGAGATGTTTCTTGATCTGCAAGTAGAAAAGCTCCAGGGGACATCATTGCTAATCCATTCAGTTCCTAAGCCTTCTATGATAACTTCTTAGTTTTTCTTCCTTATCCAGATTTCATTTGTGGTAATTTTCTTTTCTTATAGCACAATTAAGAGTGCCAAATGTCAATGTGGAGCAGTAAAATAAAATTGAATATTTGTGAGGCTATTGGGCACTTTGGTAGATGTGTGGGATTAGATGAGTACTTCCAATATCCCCAATGAAAACGCAAATAGGTGTGTTGGCTGAGTAAGAACTGCAGTCCAAAATATTTCATGAGTCAGGCTGAATTAAGATCTTAACTTTTTTTTTACTTTTTTTTGGTTTTCGCCTCATTTGCTTCCTGTTCAGCATGGACTATTATTATGGATGAACTGCAGTTTTATTGCTCAGTTCTGTAGTTCATGTAACTGTCTATTTTCTCCCTTTGTTTTTGTCTTTCTTAAGAAAAAATGTTTTTCACTGCAAATCTAGGGCTAGTTTTCTTGGACATTTCTACTGGATAATTTTGTCCCCTTCTAATCTTTACTTGAAGTCAGTTGTAAGAATAGGAAACTATACTGTATTCTATACAATTTAGCTGAAAGACGTTTTTAAAAAATCTGACTCCATTCAAAATAAACAACAATAGATCTTAAGGGAATTACCCAAAAGATAGAAATCTGTTCAATGATTCCAAGGTGACAAGAGAAGACAGGTGCAAGTGTTTCCTTCATCATTACAAAATGTGCATGACATCAGTATAATAAATATACATTATACCACACTACAAACCATTATCTCCCTCCAGACCTGCAGAAGATTCAAAGCTGTTCAAAAACAGTATTCTTTCAGCTTTCTGTAGAGTTTTTAAGAGCAGTGAAAAGGAACAGACCATAATCCAGAAGCCTTTCATTTTTTTTGTGTTCATGAGGGACTGAAATTTTATACCACATTTAATTAGCAATTGTTAAGGCTAGCTGTGGAACTATATAAAGTCATTCTAAAGACTTAATCTACTCACCCTGCTATCGTACCAATTGTCCTGTACAGTACTGACACCTTAAATATTACAGCACACAAAATAAATATTTTTTCCCCAGACTTTGATTGGCATTATTCTGCATGAAAAGGTTGCTCGCATATAGCTTTCTAACTGAGTCATCAAGAAATGCTTTATAAATAAAGGCATCCTTGACGTATGACCACAGTTGGGACTGGTTTCTAAGTGAGACAGTAATAGTGAGTCATGCATAACTTCACTTTTTTGCCAGTCATTAAGTGAATATTATCATTGTTAAGCAAATCCAGCTTCCCCCATTGACTTTGCTTTCTGAAAGCCACCTGGGAAGATTGTAAATGGTGTTGTATCCACGCATGCGCAGAACTAGTCAATGAGTTAATGCTTTCCCTCCGCAGGAAAGCACCCTGATTTAATTGGCTGTCAGGTAGGCAGCTTTTCCCTATAAAAGGGATCTGCCTGCCTGCAGCCTTTGTTAGTTGATCGGAGCTTAAATAAAGACTTGTTGCTTTACTGTTGGCCTGTCTCTTCTCATTCTTCCACCCACATAACAAATGGTAATCATGGGTTCCCAGAAAGCTGCAACTGTCAGATATAACAACCCAGTTCCCAAGCACCCAAATTTTGATCCCATGATTATGGGGCTGATATGAAGCTCATAAATGTGAGGACTAGCTGTAAGAATAGTTATTTTATGGGAAGACATAAATAGGCAGTCAGTTTGGGGATCCTGAACCAGGAGTGGAATCATACCGGTTTTGCTATTGGTTTGGTGCACGTGCATCCACATCAAATGTGCTGTAGCATGGCTCTTTAAACCTCATTTGCAGGCACCAGAGACAGCCAGGATCATCAGGAAGGCTCCGTAGATGTGCCAAACAGCTGATTAAGGTAAGAAACAAAATAAATCAAGCTCGTATAAGGAAATAAAAGGGCAGGTAGGTGGGGCCTACCTCAAATTGTCACTACTTGGTTCAGGATAGGGGTGATGTGGTGCGATCCGGCTGCATTTCACCCCTATCCTGAACCAAGTGATCTGCTGATGGAATCCCCACTCCACTCTTTTTATCTCTTATTAGAAGAAATATTTGAGGATTTTCAGAACAGTGTGTGAAAGAATATCAGGGATAAGGAAGAATTCATGAAGATTAATGTTCCTATTTTCCAATTAAGTCTCTGAACAATTTTCAGAGCAGGTTAACTGGGTGACCAGTATTATATGTATTTAAGATAAAGATACACATTTTGATAAGATAATACATTTGCATAAAAAGGTGTCTTAGGCTGTCACACTTTTGCTTTACCTTTCCTAATATTTTCTGTTTCAATTGGCAGCAACAGTCAAGTGTATCATATAGAAAAAAGCCTTTTACACTAGCATGTGACCACTTAAACATAAGGACACCTGAATAGATTTTCTGAAGTATACCTTAGTCCAATATTTAGTTAGTAACAGTATTTCATTAAATTCTTCTCTAATTAATACAGCAGACAGTGGAATCATACTTCCCTGCAGTTGAGATCTGGAGGGTTTGGGTTTTTGTTTTTTGCTTCCAACCTGAAGGTAACATTGAATTTTGCAAACTAATAGCCTTTGCTAGAACTAATATTCATGAATTTATCCACTTTCCTTTTAAAGTCATCCCAGTTTGGGGCCATCACTACCTCTTGTGCTAATATTGCAGTTTGGAAACATTAGATTGATTGGGATCTTCTTCATGAAAAACAAGTATTATAACACAATACTTGTAAAAGGAATTGCCCTTTTCTAAGAATCTCTACTCATCTGATCCACTGTAGCAGAACAGCCCTGCTGCAGATCCCATCAGCCAAAGAGTGTTGGCTGTCAGGGACTAGAAGATAAGTTTTTCTCATCCCTGCTCTATGGAACATCCTCTCTTCAGAGATTAGAATGGCCCCAACCCTCTCAACCTTTCATAAGGCCCTAAAACCTGATCATGTTCATAAGTGCTCAATGCATCAAGGGTGGTACTGGATAAGTATCTCAGCTGTAATGTATACTTATTTTGGATATTTCTATTGTTCTTTTTATTGCTTTAAAATGTTTTTAGTGTTTAAATTGTAATTTTTTTAAAAAAAATTGTAAGTTTCCCAGAATCATAGATTGAAATGGGTGACTATAGAAATCAAATGAATGGATGAACAAATAAATATCTTATCCTTTGCCCAAATTAATTGTTGCTTAGTTTTATTGAAACTAAAATTATGCATTATTTGCACTAAAACATTTCCCTTTTTTCTTTTGTGAAAAAATTAGAGGTGGGAGGATTTATTGGGGGTGAATCAATTATAGTGGAAGAGACTATTCTCATACATTTTTGCTGGAAAGGATGTCCAAGCGGGCTGTCTTCTTACTAACTTCTGATCTTGCTATTTAATTTGGACACCATGCAAGTGAAATTTGTTAGATAGGGTAGGATTAAATTCACCATCACTGATTCTTTTTGCCCACGCCCATTTTTTTTAAAAATGGGATTGTAAAACACATGGAACCATAATCCAAATGTTTTATAATTTCTGATGGATTTACTCTGTCCTGGTTTTGGAATGAGATGTATTGAGAGTAATGTCCACTTTTGATTTATGTTAATTGACTACTTCTAAATCTTGCTGCTACCATGATCAGTCCAGTACCATAGGGGTTTTTTTCTGATAAAAAGGGTACAGGGATGAATCAATTAGCACTTCAGATAGAAGTAGATCATTTCTCTTGTTCACATTGTCCCTGCAACTAAAGACATGTTTGGCATTCAACTTCTCTCTGTGATGAATCTCCAACAATGGATGATTTAGATTTTATTACAGCCACAAAGTCGCACAATTAGAATGAATGATTTAGACATGAGCAAACAGAAACATTACAAATACATTTACATTAACAAAGCAATTTCTGTAATAACTAAATGCTTTGACAATGCAAATCCTTAGTGAAGGAAAGTGACAATCTGCTATCATGACAATCATCATATCAATTATTCGCTTATCAGTTTTTCGGCTGTTTTAGATTATGTTTCTTGGAGTAAATTGAAAAACCAGAATCTTTCCTGTATTTATTTCATCTATCTCTCTTTACCCACTTTAGCTTTTTTGTTCATAGCAATGAACATCTGTTGTAACTGAGCTTTCTCTTAAAGCTGTCATATGATGAAATATGTTATTTTCATTTTCATAATGTTAGTTTTTCTCTCCAGATACATGAATCCTCTTGCGTTTCATTTTAGCATGTGTTCTTACATAAAACCCACAAATGAGTAGCTGAACCAACAGAACATAGCTTCCTTGGCTAACCTAGTGATTTTCAAGAGGGACATTCCCTTTTACATGGAACAGCCCATCATGAAGACCAGCTGTACTTAGATATTAATATACGGTAAATTGGCACTTTCCATAAAGCAGATGTACACTTCAATCCAAGACAGGGCCTTCTGACTTTGCATTCGATGGTTAGACTGTCTGACAGAACCACTCATTTATATATTTAAAAAAAAAAACAGATGAGAGGTAGACTTGGAACCAAATCCAATGTTAACCTTATTTGGGAAATTAGTAATTGCATCAGTTTTCAAAAAGTAAAGAGTAGCTGTGAGAACCTCTGGGTAGAAGTGAACCATGGAATGAAGGAGATAGATTTAAACTCTTTGCCATAGCTTTGGTCCTGAAAGCCAGAGGCAATAGCAGTGACAATAGCAATTTCCCACTTCCTTCTCTTCCAAACATAAAAAGCAACTGTGAGCACCATCATTGAATCAAAAGATTAAAGGCCTTCCTAATGGGTATTACCATCAGAAGCAATTCCTATAATATTTAAAAGAGTCTTAAAACTATATACACAGACAGAAGACTACAGCAAATATAACCAATTCTCTCTAAGAGCTTTGCAAGTATTTAAAAACAGACTGTAGAATCATTATTATTGTCATCTAAAATTTGAAGTAAAATTATTACTGCAATCATGTAACACTCTTTTAGCATAGAGATGATAGAATCATCGTGAAACTTGAGAAGATCATCTCTACCTGCACATTTTAACTTCAATTTTGAGTCTTTTGTTTTTGCTATGCCATTTTTTCCATTGCATTATAATTTTTGTAAAGTCATTTATCTATCTCTGTCTCTTGTCTAGTTATCATCTGTCTAGCTATAGCTTCATAACAAATTATAATTGTGCACTTATGACTATGAATCCTCTGTTGTTTGATTTGTCAGAAGTTCTAGGGCCAAATCTGGGTTCAAATTAAACATCCTGAAGAAGTCAACCTGCTGGGAAATCTCCAAAAAAGTTAAACAACAGCATTCTGGATGTGATGCAGTATTAATAAAAAATACACTGAATCAGCTAATAGCATATTATGTTTACTTCAGGAAATTTATTATGTAAATATACATGATATTGCAATCATTGAATTATCAATATATCTGTGTGACAGTCCTTCAAGTAGACCAAGTGAGGAAACAGACACCAAAAATATTAAACTTACATCTGTTGTTATAGGCCAACAGGTGCAGCAACCTTCTTGTTGAATTGAAGCCAAAGGCCGCACTACCATTTCCAGAGACATGTTACTCTGCATGTACTGAGATGGCTGGTGAAGCCACCACAAAGTGGAGATGTTGTTAGTCACTTTCTCCATCAATTGCACAAGTCAGGTGAATATGCTTCTTTTGGAGTAAAAGGGTGGAGGATTAATAAGAGAATATTAAAAGCTTGACAATATTTCTGTTTCCATCCCATTTGTATTAAAGAGAGGCAAGATGGGGCTGTTGAGTTTCTGCTAACTCTTCAAGGTAATCCAGACAAGAAGCATTATCTGTCATTCTATTGTAAGATTATATTAACAGACTCTTGCAACTGTGAAAATATTTCTCCCTCTTATACTCTCCAAAAGACTGTGTATATGTTTATCCCTGAGGTGCTTCCCAATCCCAATGCTCTTTGTGGACTATAGCTCTGCGTTCAACACCATAATTCCCTCCACACTCACCATCAAGCTGGAACACCTGGGAATCAGCCACCCCTATGTCAGTGGATCTCCAACTTCCTGACTGGGAGACCACAGGCTGTAAGGATGGCCAGACTCTCAACCTCACTCACCCTCAGCACTGGAGCACCCCAGGGCTGTGTTCTGAGCCCCCTGCTGTACTCCCTATACACGTACGACTACACGGCCACTACCGACTCCATCATCACCATCAAGTTTGTTGATGACAACGTTGTTGTGGGCCTGATCTCCGACAACAATGAGGCAGCTTACCTAGAAGAGATTACAAACCTGGAGAACTGGTATCAGAAAAACAACCTCCTTCTTAATGTCAGCAAAACAAAGGAGTTTATAGTGGACCAGTACAAAACAAGAAAGAAAATACTAGATCCTGGTCATCAACGGGAACCCAGTGGAGAGAGTAGACTGCTTCAGATACCTCAGCATGCACATCTCGCAGAACCTGTTATGGACTTGCCACATCAACACTGTGGTGAAAAAGGCCCGACATCTCTACCATCTCAGATGCCTGAGAGACTCCAGACTATCCTCCAAGGTGCTTAGGAACTTCTACTCCTGCACTGTAGAGAGCAGGCAACATCACAATCTGGTTCGGGAACAGCAACATGCAGGAAAGATGAGCACTACAGAGGGTGGTACACTCAGCTGAGCACATCATCCGCACCAAGCTACCTGAACTGCACTCCATCTACAGCAAATGTTGCTGAACTAAAGCTTGGAAGATAGTGAAGGACCTCAGCCACTCCAACAACGGATTGTTCACGATGATGCAGTCAAGAAAATGTTTTTGGTCTCTGAAGGCCAACACAGAGAGACTGAGGAGAAGTTTCTTTCCACAGGCAATACGGACTCTAAACCAGAAACCATAAGAACACTCAAAACTATAACAGAAACCCCTATTAGTATTTCATTACTAACTTTCCCAACTATTTAATTTAATTTAATTAATTTTAAATCAAATTTTAAAATTTATATTTAATCTGTTTTAAATTGTGGGTTTTCTAATTAATTCTTAAATTGAATTTTAAATGTTGTTTTAAATTGCTAGCCTTCATTTAATTATTTTAACTGACTTTTAATTGTATTTTGTATCTTGTTTCCTGTTTTTTATTGGCTGTTCAC
>JAEANM010019207.1:0-12427 GCA_017656035.1 Myanophis thanlyinensis | reverse complement strand
TTATATGTATGTATGTATGTTTTGTTTCTGTCTGTTTTATATGTTTGGAAAAAAATAAACAAATTTAAAAAAAAAAAGATAAAATACTGTTAGTTCAGTCAATGAGCAGCAAAATGTGTTTTTTTTAAATGCAACACCAAGTAAAATTCAAATATAGGTAGTCCTTGACTTACAACAATTCCTTCAATGACCATTTGAAGTTACAATGACACTGAAAAAGTGACATGATAATTTTTCACACTTATGACCGTTGAATCATCCCTGTGGTTATGTGTTCAAAATTTATAGACCCTTGACAACTGACTCATATATGGCAGTTACGGTGTCCCCTTTTGTGACCTTCTGAGAAGCCAAATCAATGGGGAAGCCAGATTTACTTAAACCGTGTTACTAACTTAACAACTGCAGTGTTTCACTGTGGCAAGAAAGGTCATAAAATGGGGCCAAACTCACTTAACAAATGTTTTGCTTACCAGTATAAATTTTGGGCTCAGTTGTGGTCATAAAGACAACCTGTAGATGAGATAAGATGCTAACATAAATAATAAACAATAAATAACACGTATACTATTACAGTGTATTATATATAATATATTATAGTGGTGGATTAGTTACCTATGCAAATGTAAGTCCAAAATACTACAGTTTATGAAATAAGATATATATTATCTATAAGCAAGATAGGTAATACATATTGAATCTCAAGTGATAAATAAAACAGAAGTGATAACGATTATGTCTTATTTTTCATTATGACAACACAGAATTTGACTGCTGCATAAATGGTAAAGGGTTTTGAATTTTGAAGAAGATGGTTCACATAGAAATTGCCTGGCCTTCTCAGAAATTTACATATTAGAGACAGAATATAAGCAGATCCTGATATACCTGAATAATTTACATGGTAATAATGCATGAAAAATGTCTGCCGTTCTTTCGTTGCCACTTCAGTAGGTGACAAATTTTATTTGCTAAATTGAAAAAAAAAAAAAAGAATTATTTGGGTTAAACTGCCAGTTTAAAACCTCTTCTCAGAGCTTTTGCCAGCCTCCATGTGTCTTTTTTCAAGCTAGTCAGCCAATCCTGAACCTTATATGATAAAATGAGCTGACATTTGTTCCTGGATACTAAATTTATATATGCAGCCAGATAAATATTTAACTTTGGAATCCCTTTACCACCACAGAGCCTTCTCTTAAGCTAATGCTTCCCATGTGCCCTTGGCAGGCAGAATTATTTCTCTTAATCCTTTCTGAGGAACACAAACATCCCTTGAGAGGTCAGGATGTCTTGCTATACATGACATTTATTGGGTTCATATAAATCCTACGGTACTTAAATGTTTGTGAACCCTTTTGAATTTTCAGTCTTTTTGCATAAATATGACTTAATCCAACCTACATACGTGATCGAAAGCTGCACTCATACGTAGCAATGCATATCATCGACGTTCAGCGTTCTCTGATAATGGTCTTGTGAATGCTGATCATCTTAGAAGTTTGGATACTTTTGTTAAATACAAACATGTAGCTTTGGATCATTTTGCTTAATACATAGATAAATGAACAAGGATCATTTCGACTTGTTTAATTAGGTTCTCTTTGGCTAGTTTTAAGACGTGTGGAGAACGTTTTAAGTCATATTTATGCAGAAATTTTGAAAATTCAATCAGATTCAGCACTTTTAAGGATCTTTATATATATCTTTAAAAAAACTATCCAAGCCACCAAGAATAGCATTCCTTCTAACTAAAAAAAATGTTTTGGTAAGATAGTCTGCCACTATCTATATTGTATCTAAATTGGCTACATGTAAAATGGCGGCTTGTAAAGTTATCAACAGCTGACATGAGGATGTAAAACTAACAACCCATTTTCCTCTTCAGTTGTAGTGTTATTTTTGGAATCCCTGTGTACAGTATCCCTGTCTGGAGCTCCAATTGGTTGTTGGCCTCTGGAAATCCTGAAGGACTTCATTCGTTCATATCTTTTTTTTTTTTAACACAAGTTGGAGAGTTGTTTGCTTCTCTGTTATTTTAAGCCTAATCTATATACTTTGCAATGGTCAGGTAATAGATTCAGAAGCTCATGTCCACAGGATGTTTCTTAAATTGTAAACACTGCATTGTTCCGTCCAGCAGATGCACACACGTATAATATCTGTGCAATAAATGGAATGAATCATTTAATGCAAGGGTCCTCAAAGTATGACCCGCAGGCCAGATAAGGCCCACCAAAGCCATTAATCCGGCCCATGTGGGACCTTGAGGCTGCTCCACCCACATCACACTGCCCACCTGCCAGTCCCTACTCACCTTCTGGAGGCTGTGGAGGTCATAAACTGGTCACATAGAGGCCTTGGGAGGCCAAAACACTGGCCCATTTCAATTTCAATTTCAAATTTATTGGTCACATACACAGTCATGCATGGTACGATATGCAGTGGAATGCTTTGATTTACTCAAAGTATAGGCAGGTTTAATAAATTCGGCTGTGTGTCTAGAAGTTCTCTGGAAGCATGAGTTCCTTAAAATGCCTCAAAGAAATTATGACTCCGCTGTTCGTAATTCGACTTTTAAAGGTTGCATTTTCAAAGCTGAATCTTTGCAAGTAAGGAAGGTGTAGTTCATTCTGTGTGGCTTGAAATCCCAATATGTGGTCCTGGTGCATTCCAGATTGTGGAAGTACTGCATTGTCTCCACTCTGGAATCTGCAGAGCAGCAACTCTGAGAGGGATCTAGATGCCCTAATGAACAACCACTTAAATATGAACCTGCAGTGTGCTGCAGTTGCCAAAAAAGTCAGTGCAGTTTTGGGTATTACATAGCAACATTTAATTTATACTGCACTGGAATACTGTGTCCACTGTTCCATGATACAATAAAGCATTAAAGGCTCTAGAAAGAGTCCTGAGAAGAGCAACAAAGATGATTAAGGAAGTTAAATCTGTTAAGGATAGTCCCCCGTTAGGAGAATGAGTGCGAAGTGAAGCATTGTGAGAGTGGTGTGGTAGAATACACAAACCAGAATATAGAAACAGTAGAAAAATAGGTTTTTACTTCTGTGGAAATAGAGGTATGCAAAGTCCATCAATCAATCCGAATTCATAAAGTCAGTCAGTCATCAAACAGTTCAGTTCAGGGATAATGCAATAATCACAGTCCAGTAACAAATATATAGTTCGGTAACAGTTTGCAAACAGTAGCAAAACTCACGGAAAATCTTCGCTGGTTAATACACGGCACTTCTAACTCCTCAGCAACAAATAACCAGTAACCAGCATTTACCAGTGATTCTGGCTCCATTTTATGGCCATTTGAGGAAGCAGCAGCCAATCACACTTTCAGCATTACTTAAAGTTACAGTACTTAAAGTAACAATCCTGGTTTATATATTGTCAACCCAACTGTTAGATTTACATTCCTAACAAAATCAAATGATGAACGGTTACAGGAACTGGATATGCCTAATCTAAGAAAGAGAAGGACTGGGGGAATGACATTATAGCAGTCTTCCAATATTTGAGGGGCTGTCACAGAGAAGATGGGGTCGATCTATTTTTCAAGCACTCGATGACAGTACAACAAGAAATAAATGGGAGATTATCAAAGAGAGAACCAATCAAGAACTAAGGAGAAATTTTCTTACAGTAAGAACTATCAGTGGAACAGTTTGCCTCTAGAAGTTGTGGTTGCTTCATCATTGGAGGTTTTGAAGGAGAAATTGGACAACCATTTGTTCAGAATGGTATAAGGCCTTGGGACAACCATTTGTCTGGAGTGGCATAGGACAGTGATGGTCAACATATGCGTGTTTGAGCGTGCATGCCAAACTGCGCTTGGAACGCTTGTGTGCATGTGAAGTCATGCGCACATGCGCAGCAGACACCCAAAGACCAGTTGGGTCTCTGGAAAGAGTCACACTCACATGTGCAGCAGAGATCCGAAGACCAGCTGGGTCTCTGGGAAAAGCTTTGCGTGCATGTGCAGTCATGCATGTATGCGCACTGGAGGTGAGCTAGAGTGATGGCACACATACCCATAGAGAGGGCTCTGCGTGCCACCTTGGGCACACATGCCATAGGTTTGCCATCGCTGGCATAGGATATCCTGCTGGAGCAGAGAATTGGACTAGAAGATCTTTTAAGGTCCCTTCCCACTCTGTTAATTCTATGTACATTCTAATTTCTAGGTCATGTTTATAGTCAGATCTATGATCCATTTGTGAGTTTCAGAACAACTGTTTTCCCCGACTCAAAATTATTTTTAGTTCTTTTAATAATGATCACCAAAGAATTGCTCTTCCAAATTGTAGATATTTTCCATTTTTTAAAGGATTTTCTGACAGTTGCAGTTTAGGTGACCTAAGCTATCCAAAGTAAATGCCTTAGCAGTCATTCTTCCTTTGTTGGTCATTCATCGCTGCCACTTGGAGAGGCCTTGCTCTAAAGAAAATTGTTTTCTTTTTTGTCCTTCTTTCTGCAGTAGAATCTGAATAACAATGCCAATTACTGGCTTTATCATTTTGTAGCCTCCAGTGAAAATAAAAATGAAAACCCGCAGACATCCTGGATGCAGGAAATTCAATCAAAACTGCTGATGAAAGCAAATCAACCTTCACCCTCCAAAATAAAAAATAAAAAAGAGAGGAAAGCATTGGGGTATAAAACGGATAATATGGAATAAAGTGACACATGCTTTTCTTTTTTCAGACAAATTGACAGAAGAAAAGCGATTTACTATTTTTTTTTTCTCTTTTTTAAAAAAATTGCATCTATTCTCTCATGGCTCAACTAAATGCTAAATTGTTACACCGCAACAGCAAGATGGAAAACAATCGATGTAAATATGTCTTGTTTTGCCACCTGATAAGCGGTTAGGTACAATTTCTTGTTATAAATCGGCGTTCTGCTTTCTAGAGCTGGCTTTTACAATTCGGTAAAAAGCCAGGATTGCTAAATTTACTTTATTTGTACTTGCATAAGTAATCTCATTCATTTTCACAAATAGGCATCCCATTTTCCCTTTTCCCTTCCCTCTGTCCTACACATTTTGCATTGAAATCTCTCTCTTTTAATGCCAAATCAATTTTTATTCAGCCTTTGCCATTATATGCCCCCTTTTTAGAGAGCTATATAAAGCTGTTGTACCAATAAATTTCAGTATTCAATTTTATTGACACATCCTTGATATTCCCTTCATCAATTAAGAAGCATTGGAATTACAAGACTTCCTGTTTCGGTTAGTCTCCAAAATATTACTGTTTTTTAAAAAATAATGTCTAATTTAGTAGGCGAATCCAGCTGGCTGCTTAACTTATGTAGGCCTTGTGAACTTTACAGTTATTTATTGTTTGCCTCACCAGATCAAATAATTGACCCAAATAATTTTTTCCCCTCTAGGGCATTATTATTTCTGATCTCAGTTTTACTGAACTGAAAGTCAAGGGTAGGCAGATACTATTAGGGCATAAATACTTTCCTTGGCTGTCTGCTCAATCTGTCTTTCATTACCTTTTTATTTTTTTTAGATTTTTCTAATTAAGAACTTAGTTATATGAAAAACTGACATGCTCCAAAGGAAAGTACCAGCCTCAAATGTCAACTTTATAACGATTCTCACAAGTCCCATGCATAGAATTTAAAAAAAAATTGAAATGTTAATTAACTCCAGCCCAGTTTGCACCACTTTGAAAATCTATAGTATTGTATTCCTTTTGAAATACTAACATGGTGAATAATATTCCCTTAACTTGTTAGCTTTGTTTTCTGCATCTTAAGGCAGTCACTTGTTTTGGCTGAAAGTTTAATCGAAATTTGCTCTGTCAAAATGTCACCTTCCTGGTTTCACTTTCTTGGGAACTGTCAGTCCTAGTTGACCCATTGTAAAAGTTGACAGTTGAGTCAAATATAACTACCACTTATTTTTCTATTTTTGGTGCTAGGTCATCCAGATTTTGGCTAGGATTTTTCCTCCCCAACTAGTAACAGAATTGTCAAAGAAATCACCTATAAAATCTGCCTTTACTGATTCATTTGAGGTTTAGAATTATTCTGGAAACCTTGTTGAAGATAGCGTAGAGGAAGACGGACATTAAAAGTAATACTGCACAAATCCAGGTCAGAATATAGAATTGTTTAGTATACAAGAATGAAAATGCATTCTATGAAATCTGTGGATTGTTCAATAAATACGATACACTCGCGGTACACAAATTGGATTTATTCACCACATTTGTGGGCTTGTGTGAGAGAAAAAAGAAGAAAGGAGAAATAAAACTTCCTTAAAATATACAGTATACCAATTTTTTTATGTATAGAATTGACAAAAAAAAAGTCACACCATCTTGTCCCTGGTCACATGACCGCCATTTTATATTCTTGGAAACCTCTTCGAATTTATAACTGATGGCCAAGAGCTCTGCAGTCATGTGTTCGGCCTTTGTGATCTCTGCTGGTTCCCCAGAAAGTCAATGGAAAAGTTGGCAAGGAAGGTTATAAATTCAGATTTAGATCTGTTCCTCCATCCCAAGAGAGATTTCTTTTCCCCTCTGTGCATCCTCCCTGGCACTGGAGGAACTGATCTTGAATTGGTCAAAAACGCTAGCGAAGGTCATTATTCTGAATCTTTCAGAACTCTGGTGTTTCCTAGTGTTTTGGCCAACGCCATCATTTCCACCTTTCCGGAAGGAAAGGGGTAATTTAATCAGGGAAATCCCTACTTTTGTTCTCATCTAGCACATTGACTTGTGTGAAATGAGAGTAGAAATGATGAGGCATATATTTTCCCATTCATTTTAGGTGGATACCCATCTTGCATGTAGCATATATGTCGGAAAAAAGTATCCGTATTTTGTACAATTGTTATTAAACCATGACAGCAGTTCATTACAATAGCCTACTTCTATTGGCCTTATTTCAAACTTTTGGTTTAATATTTATTCTGCTTTATATAATGCTGACACGTTATTTGTTTTCTTTCACAGCTAGTCCATGTCAATATTAGGATATCTGACTGTTAATCCTTGGCTTAGTCTTAAGAGAATCCATTTTACAAATGTTTTTCAAGTTTTTAAAATAATTCTGGATAATATTATTGCAGGTTATGTTGTATCTTTTTCCTAAGAACAAATTTATTCTTAGAAATAAAATACTTAGCCATTTGAGAAAACAGATAGTGAGCAACAGTTAAGCTAGCATGAATTATCTAGTGAAACAAAATCTATTTGCCACTGTTTAAGTTGGCAAACTATTTGTTTTCTTCAGATTTCTTCTATCTCTTGGTTCTTAAATGTACTTATCTTGGGAGCAGTTGTTCATATTGAGAGAAAGATACAATGGTATTTGTATGCCTGGTTTCAACATTATTTCATCTAGGGTTGCACACAAGCAGTTTTGAACTGGATTTATTAGACAACATTGCTTGTCAAGAATGCTTGAAGCAATAACTGATGTTTAAAGATCCTTTGTGTTATTATACTTTGCAACTATCTTACTACTATGCAGCTATCCTGGAGAAATATTTAGAGAAATACTATTCATGTATATTGGATAAATAAAAGGTTAGATAATAGTTTTGTAAACGGTAATCTTTTCAACTTGCTGCCTTTCAAGGGTTTCAACTTTGACCGTAAATTATTAGTAATCAATACTAAATTAGTACATATTCCATAATTCCATATTGTTTGAACACTACTGGACAATATATTAAAAGTAGATTTCTGTAGATCAATTCTAGTTGTATATAAAATTAACACATAACAATAGTTGGATGTGCAGGAAGATTCAAATTCAAATTTTATTGGTCACATGCACAGTCATACATGGTACGATATGCAGTGAAATGCTTACGCATCCATTCACGACCACAGATAAGTTAGGGCAGAATGGGAGGGTAGGAAATAGGTTGGGAATAAGTTGAAGAATAAGTTGAAGAATAAGTTGAAGAAAGGGGGTAGTTGGGAAGGTGATTACATTGTGTATCTGTAAACAATCATGGTTCCTGTTATAATCCTTAGTGTTCTTGTGGTATCTGATTTCGTGTCCGTATTGCTTGTGGAAAGAAGCTTTTTCTCATTCTCTCTGTGTTGGCCTTCAGAGAGCGAAAACGCTTTTCTGACCCCATTGTGGTAAACAGTCTATTGTTGGGATGGCTGGGGTCCATCACTATCTTCTTAGCTTTAGTCTGGCAACGTTTGTTGTAGATGGAGTGTATCTCGGGGAGTTTGATTTAGATGATGCGCTCAGCTGAGCGTACCACCCTCTGTAGTGTTTCTCTGTCTTGCATGGTGCTGTTTCCAAACCAGGTTGTTATGTTGCCCTGATCTGTATTAGTTCATTCCAAATGCGAGAGGATTAATTAAAGAAATAGTTTTGCCAATGAGTTTGAGTTTCTTTTTTACTCATTCTGCTATACCTAAATAGAATTTTGCTTTGCTTTTCTCTGTTTTGAATTATTGCCATATTTATGTGACCATGCAGTTTCATTGGATAGGCCAAAGTTGTCAGGATATTTTCACAAATGATACGCTCACTATTTTAATTGTGCTTTTACCAATATACATGTAGATATCTAGAAAGAACTCAAATTTGGTGAATCTAGTCTTGAGGTTTTAGATTGACACTGCAAATCTAACCAGTTGAAGTTAACAAAATATATCTTTTGATTTCTTTCTCTTTTTCTTCCCACAAGGAACTACTAATATTTTTGCAGAATTTGCCTACGATGCACTGGGGAAACGAAGACATCAGTGTTCTCCTTGCTGAAGCCTACAGACTGAAGTTTGCATTTGCAGATGCTCCGAACCATTACAAGAGATAAAAAGGGGGGAAAAAAATTACAAAGTGTGGCTCTGATTGTGACATCAGATCAGTTTCCATATTGTGGTTGTGCTGGCACACAATTGTCTACAGTTTCTATGTTACTGTCGAGCAAGAAGCTTTTGGATTACCAAAGAAATGAGAGTACAGGTTTGGGGAAAATCTTGTGTACTTAAAAAAAAAAAAAAGTTTACCGATTTAAAAAAAAAGATTAAATTTTATTTTCATTATGGTCCCTTTTTTCTTTGGTAATTGAGTTACTATGCGAATGAATAAAGTGTGCTGTGTTCATTGGGATCTGATGACTGATTGTGTTGTCTCCATCAGTTTTACTCCTAGTCAATTATGTTCAACATTTTGATGGAAGCATTTTTTGGTGTCCGAGGTGCAGGCAAGCTAATAAGAATAATCAGTCTTGCATTGAAAATGAGTACAAATAAATGAGACGAGGAGGTCATATAGAGGTTGTTGCACACTTATTTTGTTCGCAAAGACAGGATATTTTAACTCCATTTAATAGAAAGTTTGTTTACACAATGAAATCCAGGAGATAGATTTTGTATTTAAAACTTGAAAATAATGCCACACGCGTGGTCAAATGAGATCCTCGGGCGTTTTGCTCAGCAGTGCGCAGATAATGTTTACTACGTTATTTGACTTTAGAGTTTCCAAAACATATTGACTATAGAATAGGAAATAAGTTTGGTTTGCCATAATGTATTACTAAGCTAATGGTTTAAAACCTTTCTGTGCATGTAGAGCTTTTAGTTTCAATATTTTCCTAACTAAAATCTTACTTTATAGATGAGGAATATATTTTGAGGTGCTGCTGCCTTATGCTGCATTTGTAATATGATGGGGCAATGCAATTTGGTATGAGTGTGGGTATACCTCAGCTCTTAGAATATAATAAACATGAAGTTGCGGTGCGCTGATCAGGTTTAGAAAATTGAACTGATGAAATCTCCTCAAATGTACTCTCTTGCAACCATCATGCAGAGTTCTTGATTAATTAAGAGCCAATTTATATAAAAACATGTATGTTTAGCAGCAACTTATTGAAGGAATTCAGTGAAAGGACTTTGTTAGTCATATAAATGATTTGGCGTTCTAAAATATTCACCAATCGTTAATCTTTTGAAACGTCCAGTTTAACAGACTCAAGCAATTAATGTTTTCGCTGCTTATTATTCTTTAAGACTGTATATCTAGCATACAATTGACTGAGCCAAGTGTTTTTGAACTTTGTATAGGGGAAAGGTTGTTGCAAAAGTAGCGATGATACCAGTATGCTTCTGGTACACCAGATCTACTAAATAATGTTCAATGAAAACCTCTTTGTCACTCATATCTTCACTAAGTCCTGAACCATTCTGAACTATAAATGGAACAAGATAATATTAGGAGCTCTTCAAGTGTGCCTTTAAGTCTTTATTTGAATGCCTTAGTGTAGTTGTATAGGTTGACTTCCTTTCTGTTATGGATAGATGCCAAACTACATGATAATTACAGGCAACAGATCTATTTTTCTGGCCTTTCGTAGGCTGCACATATGTTTTTAAAGTTTCTTATTTAAAGGTGTTTTGTTCAGTGGAGCGTTTTCCATATTCTCTTTCTGATATTGTTTAACTGTGCGCTCAGATTGTGTTGGATGATATGATTGTGAAACATATTCCACTTCCATTTGAGTTCCTCATTTTTAAATGCATGCTTTTTAATAGCTTTGTTGAACCAAGTGGAGTAGTTCTGTTATCGTAACAGACACGCAATCACAAAGAGGATACAATTTATGAGAGCTTCCAGGTCAATACTGATTTGAGGGGACTACATTAATGGGGAGTTACACCCTCCCTTTCTGTTAAGGTATCTGTGTTAATTCTAATCCTATCATCCATCTACTAATATACCATGCAAAGTCATTCACAGCCAATATATTCCAATAGATTCTTGACTTTAATCACATAATGGAAATGATGTTTAGCTTTTAAGAATTGCCCAGCTGCCCCACTAAGTTTGTAAGGCAAAGGGAAATTCTTAGCTACAAGGGTTAAAGGATTCTTAAAACATACTTTAAAGTTCAGTGCAGTATTATTTTTACACGGTCAGTTTATGACAAATAAAATAAATAAACCTTCCCTGCCCTCAAGGAAAAAAATCCCAGCTGAAATACAGTGAGAGTGAAAATTGCATGAATTATTAAAAAAAGAAAATAAGATACAGAGCACATGGATTTGTACTTTTTAAATTGTATGATTTGCATAGGAATTTCTCTTATGTAAAATGGGTCTGTTTTACTGTCTTAAATGTATTAAGAGAAATGAAAAAAATGTTAATTCCATTTGATATGACTTACAGGCTTTGATAGGATCATTATTGCTTCCTCTTCAAAATTGAATAATATTTCATGCTGTGAAAAAAAAACACTCTTTTGTAGGAACAAAGGGTGAATCTGTCCTCCAATGTTGTTTTATAAAAATTGGGTATTTAAGACAGCTGATATCATCCTGGCCATATATGATATATTTTCTGTGTACTTTTTTCCCCTTGAAATTGTGTCTTGATTTCTTTGCATAACTCAGGAAAAGTGCCATCCCAACCAGCTGTTATATGGAAAAAAAATATTTCTGCCACTTTTACATCCCTTTGTTAAAATTTTGAATTGCTATCTAATATCAATATTCTTCCATTTAAGATTTACTAATGTAGAAAAGATATTGGAACAATTCAATAATTTAGCATGATCTGTAATGTTATATTGAAGGCTTAAAGCCACCATGTCATAAATGCAATATTAAATGTACAGTGCATATAACCAGTTTCTATCTATATTGTATGCTTAGCAATGTAAATAAAAACAATGTACTAAATATGTAAATATAAAATATGAAAGATACACCTATCTTGCAAATCTCCTGTACATCTCAAACATACTATAACAAACTAGTTGCACTAGTCTTTAATTTCATATGGAAAAGCCGATAGATTTGTATTACATCAATAAAATGTAATTAATACCCAAGATATATGTGTCTATTATATAATTTTTGGAATTAATAAATAACATATTTCAAATGAGTAAATCTTTATGTCAGGATATCTAGGTATAATAGAGGAAATTTTCAGGATTTTGAAATTATTTTAATGGTACATAAAAGTATATAAAAATTACTAGGAGAGAGACAGACACCAAGCTTTTACAAACAAAGCCATAGAGACAGTGGTAAGATTTCAGTATCGATATCAAATATTGACCTTGTGTTTGTCATTTTTGCTCAGAGTTTTAAGACAATTGATGCAATGCAATGTATCTTTAAAAGCTAAATATGTAGTTCATATTTAATGAACTACAACTGCTTTTATATGTGTGTACTTTTTACATAACTATTTTTGTCTCACAAGGCTTTTTTTTTTTAAAGAATTTTTTATTTTAAAACACATACAAGAAAAAACATACATAACATAAAAAGCATACATCTAAAATATATAGTATCTATATATATCATCCAATTCAATGATTACCATGTATCAGTTGCTTACCAAAAAAAAATTGTGCCATTCTTTCATAGTCTTCTCATATAATTATATTTTAATTTATCATTTTATTTATCTT
>JAEANM010019206.1:0-12427 GCA_017656035.1 Myanophis thanlyinensis | reverse complement strand
GACTTCAACTCCCAGAATTCCTGAGGCAGCCATGCTGGCTCAGGAATTCTGGGAGTTGAAGTCCATGAGTCATGAAGGAGCCATAATTGCCCATCCCTGGTCTAGATAATGGCATTCCTTACCCATTTTTCAATGACAACTGCCCCCACTCCACAAGTGATGATTCAAGCTTTTATTTATTTATTTTTTGGGCAGCAATGGAAATTTGACTCCCAATGAAAAATAGCACCGGACAGCACAGTGCAGGCTGTGTACGTGCCACTCTGGGTCCCATTACTCGCTGGAAAAAGGATTTAGAAAGAAACTGTCAGCAACATTCTGAGCAGATGGACATCTCTTTTTCCCACCGGGGCCCACTGGGGAATTCTTTTTTCCTGAAATATTTTTTTGTCTTTACAACCTTTGGCCTGTTTTTTTCAGCTTCTCCCCTCAGACCACATTTACATATTATCTTTCTGTTCAGAGTTTTCCTTCTGATGGAGAGACAGGCAGAGGCTGGAGCCTCTTTCTTAATATTGTTGTTGGGTTGAAAAGAATAATGAAAAAAATAAGCCTATCATGTATGTATATGGACAGGTATATTAACTCGAAGATTATAGAAACTTATTGGATAGGAACCTTTCACTTGTGGGAGATCTAAAGCAGAAGTAAATAAAAACCTTTATTTTATTTGAAGTTAATTAAAATCTTACCAATATTTTATCATAACAAAAAAAACCTATATATATACCCCACCTTTCTATAAATCTCAAGGTGGCAAGCATACTCTTTCCTCCTCCCATTTGCCTTCAAAAACAATTCTGGTAAGGTGGTTTGAGTGTGACTGCCTCAAGTCGCCCAGCTGGCTTTCATACCTAAGGTGGAACTAGGATTCACAGTCTCACAGTTCCTTACTTGGTATTTTAACCGACTGATTGTAAATATCAGATTAAACTGAGAAGGCACAGGGCAATTCTAAACAAGACTCCCAATTCAGCAATCTTATGTTGTGGTCTTGAAATATATTTTGCTTCAACCCAGAGATCAGACATGGGTTGTATTTTCATCTGTCACACTGGTTCTTATGAAGAACAATTTGTCTCTACAAATCAAAGAAGAATTCAGATTGTTGCTAGCCATGGTTTAGTTTAAGAGTAAATTTAACGCTTCATCAGAGATCAGTTGATTAGATTAAGCAATAAAGGGACGGGGAATGTGTGTGTGTGCGTGCTGCAAACTTCACTGTCAGCCTTTTGGATTTGACAGTCATATAACACTACTAACACTGATGATGTTACCTGGTTAGGGTAATGAAACGTCTACAAGAAAACAAGCAAGCTCAGAGAACACCAAGGATCCCTTACAGCAAATAAACAAACAAATAAGGATGAAATCTAGATAATTTTTCTGATGTCATATTGGAGTGATGCCTTACTGATCAGTGATAATATCATCAGTGATATCCAGTGGTGGGATTCAAATAATTTAACAATGGGTTCTCTACCCTAATGATGGCTGGGGGGGAGGGGCATGGCTTGATGGTCATGTGACTGGGTGGGCGTAACTAACTCAATGTCACTGAGCCTGGCCTCTCATGACCATGGGGATGCTGCAACGGTTGTAAGTGTGAAAAATTGTCACTTTTTTCAGTGCCATTGTAACTTTGAATGGTCACTAAATGAACTGTTGTAAGTCGACAGTTGTAAGTGTACCTGTACAAAAATACGAAAAGCTTCTTTGCTTGCAAAAAGCTGCCCTAAATACCAATCATTAGATTAGAAATCGGAGGAATATACACTGAAGATCAATGAGTCACAGCCATCATGGAAACCTAAACCATTCTGTCTGAATACCCTCCTTTTTCTCAGCAATACCTGCAACCCAGAGTTACAAATCAGGCAGGGTGCCAGAGCACACTAAGAAATTAAAACAGTTAAAATGCAACTATAACTATTATCAGCCAATTCTTGCTCATAAAATGAAGCCCTGTAGCAGAGAGGTCATTTAAGCTCTCCAGAAAGTGGGTGGGCACAAGCATTGGGCTACAAAATGCGGCGCTAAAGAGACAAATTAACAAATTAACATTTTGAGTGAGGGCTAATCCCATTCAGTCTTTGTTCAGAGTTTGCTGCAGGGAATTTTTGCCTATGAATATAGCTATCTATCTCTTTATCTCATAAGTGCTGACATCTTCTGTGGGCTATTAAGGAAGGTGGGGGCTGCTTTCTCCCTCTAAGAAAACATGTTTCTCCATTTCTCATTCAGGGTAATATATTTTTCCTTTTCAATATTTCTCAAAATATTTCATTCTTCTAGGAGAGGGTTGGGTGCTAACTTTTTACAATTGGTGCCATGTTACTATGCCATATTATCATGAGAGAAACCAAAAACAAATTGGAAAGAGGATCCATTTATTATAAGTGAGTGCCTTGACCACTCCAAAGTAATGTAAGAGACTTCTGTCCAAAAGGTGCTTTTTTGTAACTTAAAAAAAAGTGGCAATTTGTAGTACCACTTATTACACTGCTAAATTCAAGTGGTGGCACGATACACAAATGTTTTAATTCAAGACTAAGCAGGCTTAAGATACTTTCATAAAAGTTTAGATTATGTCTCCTGTGGAGAAAACAAATATCCTAATGCCACTCATAAAACCCCTCCCAAATATTGCCCTTGCCTTTCAAATCATTGTGCTTGTCTGTCTATCCAACCGATTTGTTTTGGACATAGGTATAGCCTGTCATTGAAAATCAGAAATATTACTTAAAGTTAAAGATGTAGACTCAAGGATTATTTGCTAAAAATAAAGAACATAAATATTAAATAATTTGATGAGGCAAAGAGGTAAAAATCCTCAGCCTTTGTGGGCAGTAGAGTTACAGTGTTAAGGCGATCCAGTCAGAATTCAGAAGTAGTGTAATATTACCTAAATAAAACTTCTAGGTTTTAATTCAAAATATATTTGTCTTGCAACCTTTAATGGGGCCCTTTATTTATAATTATAAATACTCCTTGAGATATGACTATAATGGAACCTGCCCTTTACAGTTGTAAGTCATAATGTCGTAAAACAGGTGGGTCATGTGGCCATCATAAATACATGCTAGTAGCCAAACACCTGAATTTTGATCATATACTTAAAGATGCTGCAAAAGTCATAAGTGTGAGGACTGGTCATGTCACCTTTTTCAGTGGCATTGCAACTTTAAACAGTCACTAAATGAAGCTTAGGACTACTGGTATTTTCATAGTTGCTCCACACTCATGATCATGGAAGATCTCCCATCTTCCCTTCATATACTTAAGTTTCGTAAGAGGAACCCTACAATTATAGACTTCCCCATCACTGGAATGTTGTCTAGATTACCCAGGACTTTCGTGAGCCCTTTGCATGTGGGATCCCTTTGAATATATATAATAGATCCCTGAAAGGGTACTTCATGGTCCTTTGAAGTACTTCAACAAAGCAAATCAGTACTGTGATTCTCTTCAGCAAAGTGGCCTCTTTGCTTCATTCGATCACCACAACTTCCATTTGTGTACATCATATCTGATGAGATGCATTCATCGAAGCAACTCTAACCCTAACCCTTGTTGGGGTTACTCACTGAAAGTCTGTCCACCCCTAATATATAATCTATGTAAAAAAGCTGCTGGGTTCTGCACTACTCCAAATGAGCTGGGGAGGGAGAGGATAACTCTATCCAGAATGAAACAATCCGTTTTCTAAAGATGAAAAGCCAGAAATAAAACAAGAAACCTAGTGTTTTGCTCTTAGCACAGCTATGTAGAATACAGTGCACCCTAACCTCAGAAGGGAACAAATAATATGGCATTTACATAGTGCTTTTTATCACCATGGCAGCCATAAAGGAAAATAACACAATTTCTGAAAACAATCTGAATTCACATTAAATATTTTTGCTACCAACCACTATTTTAAAATGTTCTTAATGATACCTCAAATACAGGCTGTCAGCTACACACAGAATGTCAAAAGGTTTTGTATAAATCAGGCATGGGTTGGGAAACGTAGGAGTTACTTAGTGCAAGCTAAGTGCAAACCAGGCGTTTTAAGACTCTGTCCAATGGCTAGGCGACCTATTGTCCTCCAGGTATTTTAGATCAGGGGTCTCCAACCTTTGCAACTTTAAGACTTGGGGACTTCAACTCCCAGAATTCCTCAGCCAGCTTTGCTGAGGTAAATTCACTTAACAACTCTATTACTAACATAATAACTGCAATTATTTGCTTAACAACTGTAGCAAGAAAAGTCAGAAATTGGAACAAAACTTACTTAACCACTGTCTTGCTTAACAATGAAAATTTTGGGTTCAATTGTGGTCGTAAGTTGAGGAGTACTATATTTTACATGCGGCCCAAATCAATTATTCAGTCAATGTGGCCTACATAAGCCAAAAGGTTTGACATACTGTACATGCTTTAGAGGCACTACATGTACAGTTTGGCACTATAGCTGAAAAAACAGGATTATTTCCAGTATATAATTTGTTTTAGCACAATTACTTGGAAATTTCACACTTGGCAAAATAATGTATTTTTACCAATGGGAGTGAAAAACTATTAGTGCTAAATAATAACCTAAGTAACCTATACATAAAAATATTGGCTGCCTTCCTTTTCTAGAAAGAAGTTAAGATGGAGAAAAGTTAATGAATTAGCTTGCCTTCAGAAGCTGTAGGTGCTTCATCACTGGAGTTTCTAAAGAAAAAAGTGAAATGGTCTGAAATGGTACAGGGTCTCTTGCTTGAAACAGGGGATTGGCCTAGAAGACTTCCAGCTTTATTCTAATTGATAAAGATATTTCATTTGTGGTACTTTTTCAGATTGTTACTGTTCTATCCCCGATTGACCCAGACCGGTTAAATGACGAAGCCGAGGCGAGGTAGAATTATCTGCTTTATTTCCGGCACGGATAGATCATGAGGATCTATCCGGCCGCTGGAGTAAAGTAGATCTGGTAGAGATTGAAGATCCCGAAAGCAAGAGAGAGAGAAAGCGGCAAGCTGCGGCTTTTTATATTTGCCGCGGCTTCAGAATTCGGGGCTTCCCATTGGCTGACGCGACAGCCAATGGGATTCGCCCCGCCGTCCGGAACGCGGTGAACGAGAGCGCATGTGCGATACGCTACAGTTACTATAAGCTCATCCTCATATCCTCTTCGGTCCACCACAAAGATTTATCAATAGCCATTACTGAGGACAAAAACATTTGCAATCACACTTAACCTATCCTTGGACTACTATGAAGGCAACCTCCACCAATCTTTCTTTATTCTGCTGTCGAGAGATTCCTTTACCAGTTCTGCCAATACAAGCCACATCAAGCAGCCAATATTTCCAAGATAAAATTAGAGGAAAAGGGCCGGCCCTGTTCTGATTGGTCACCTGACCTGAGGCTATTACAGACACACTCGTTCTCTGGTCCTGGACCACTGATGTTTCAGATCTACCGACTTTCTTAGCCAGTTTTCTTTTGGCAGAGGAAAACCTCCTTCCCCATGCCACTTTTCTCGCTTATTTTTAGCTCCAATACATATTTTGTGGCGTATAAGACACACTTTTCCACCCCAAAAAGTGGGTGAAAATGTCTGTGTTTTTATACAGTGAATGTTGCCGAAGCCCCACCCACCCGCATGTACTGTTTTCAGGGCTTTTCTTGGAAAAAAAAGCCCCAAACATAGGCCAAAAAAGCCCCGAAAACAGGCTAAAAAAGCCTCATAAAGGGGCTGAAAAAAGGATAAAAATGGGCTTAAAATCGGCTCAAAACGGACCAAAAAAAGCCTCAAAAAATGAGACACTTAGAGGCCAAAAACTTTTGTTGTTATTTTCCTCTTCTAAATCTAGGTGCATCCTATATGCCGAAAAATCTAGTTCTTCAGCTTCAAGATTCACCATACCATAAGTTGGATGCCTGCTAAGGCACAGTATAGTTGGCAGTCATTACCCAGTTTACATATGCCCAAAGGATTGGAAGGTTCTGACATACATCAAGCTCCAGGGCTGTTTTTGGCTCTTTTTATTTTATTTTCTTTCCCCTGTGAGAAGACAAGTAGAGGAAACCAACAGTATTCCCCTGCATTCTTTCTTTCACCTTTCTTCTCCTTCCCTTTCTTATTTCTTCCTCCGTAATTTGCTGTTGGTCCGCAGATACCATGTAATGATTAATTCTGTGACACTGAAGAACCATGAGCAGAAAAATCACAGCGCTCACCCCACCTCTGTCCACATACTCAGCAGAACTCATTTCCTGTTGATGTCAAGGCAAAGTAAGAACTTGAAGGGCAACCTGCAGTTCTTTCAGCCAGTGTAGTTTTCTGTTGCAGACCAACACTTTTAGTGTTGCTGCCTGAAAATCCCAATCTCTTGGGCTTTAGTCCAATCTCCAGTCCAATCTCTAGTTTATCAACAGCTTTGCCTTCCATTTAAATCAATGTATTCTGGAAACTATAAGAATGGATTTTCTATTCACAAGTATACAAGTACTCCACAACTCACAATTACAATTGAGCCCCAAATTTCTGTTGTTAAGCAAGACAGCAATTTAGAGAGTTTTTACCTCTGTTTATGACCTTTCTGGCCACAATGGTTAAGTAAACCATTATAGTTGTTGAGTTAGCAAACAGATGTTAGATGAATCTGGCTTCCCCATTGACTTTGCTTGTCAGCAGTTTGCAATAGTGATCACATGATCCCAGGACACTGCAATCTTCATAAACATGAGGCCAGAGGTCAAATGTCTGAATTTGGAGTTATATGTGACCATGGGGATGCTGCAACAATCTTAAAGTGTGAAAAATGGTCGTGTGACTTTTTGCAGTGCCCTTGTAACTTTGAAGAACAACTAAATAAATGGTTGTAAGTCAAGGACTATTGTATGCAAATTTCCCTTTGTATAATTGGACCCCAGTAGGCGAAAGTCTTTTTCGTATATTTGCATAGATTCATTCACTGAGCTCTGACAAGTGGGGATTAGCTCTTTCTGATGTGAATGTTCTGTGTTACCGGTTAACCACAAACACTCACCTTCTGATAATTACCCCAAAGTATTTTTAATCTTTTACCAAGGTTACACAAAGCATACTGCAAGCTCAAAGCTTTCTGTGCAGAAAACAGGAACAGGAGCTTAGATCTGCAGAGACAAATCCGCAGAGACAAATGTGGAGTTCAGGAAGATACAAGGACAGTCACTTCCCAGTGCAAAACTTGAGGTATTCCAGCAGCAGTCTACACGAGATACACACAGAGCCACTCATCAGAGTCATTTCTTTTATATAGTCCTGACGATTAGTTAAACTGAATCACACCTTTTTCTTTCAAAAGCATGGCTTGACTTCCTGTGGTCTTCCTTTCATGGTCTGTGACAGGGTTGCTGGCTTGGGAATTTACCTAGCTCAGTTCTAGATCAGCTAACTCAGCTGGTGTCTCTTCAGCTAGGTCTGTGTTGCTGCTCTGTGGAACATCCTCCTCTTGGAGATTAGAATGACCCACAAACCTGTTGGCCTTTTGTAAGGCTTTAAAAACCCTGGTTGTGTTTCCCAGCCCAGGGCCTGAATGTATTAAGGGTCCCATTTCTTGGGTTCACTATTAACTGGCTAATTGTCTCCGCTGCTATTTATATTCATTTTGGATGTTTTTTCTTGTTCTTAAAATGCTTTCTATTCATTATTTTTATACTTTTGGAATTGTAAGCCACTCATAGTCATTATCTCAATCAGCTAGAGAGAATGAATGAATGAATGAATGAATGTTATGATGAAAAACTGGGCTTGAGCTGATGCTGGACAACCAGTTCAGCTTCTGAATCTGAACATTCAGGTTGATCTGTAGAAGGGAACAGTCATTTCAAAGTATTAAGTCTAAAATAGACCTTATTAATCAATCATACATACTCACAATGCAAAAGAGAAAAGTAGCTTAAGTTGGTACATGCACTATATCCTAATATTGAGATACAAAAAGATTGAGGGGGGGGCTAGTTGAAATTTTCCTAGGCTCCAAGTTTATTGCAGATGGAGCCAAGAAATTAAAAGACACTTGCTCCTGGGGAGGAAAGCCATGGCAAAGCTAGACAGCATTCTAAAAAGCAGCGACATCACCATGCCAACAGGGTGCATATAGTCAAGACTATGGTTTTCTCAGTTGCAATGTATGGCTGTGAAAGTTGGGCCATAAGGAAGGCTAAATGCCAAATAATTGAGGCCTTTGAGCTATGGTGCTGGAGAAGACTCCTGCAAGTCCCTTGGATTACAAGGCGATCAAACCAGTCAGTCCTAGGGGAGATCAACCCTGACTGCTCTTTAGAAGGCCAGATCCTGAAGATGAAACTCAAAAAGTTTGGCCACCTAATGAGAAGGAAGGACTCACTGAAGAAGAACCTAATGCTGGGAACGATTGAGGGCAAAAGAAGAATAAGGTGGCTGGATGGAGTCACTGAAGCAGTCGGCATTAGCTTAAATGGACTCTGGGGGATGGCAGAGGACAGAAAGGCCTGGAGGAACATTGTCCATGGGGTTGCAATGGGTTGGACATGATGTCACAACTAGCAATAACAATAAGATGAAAAGAGTCCCAATTGCTGAACTGTAGTGTGTTTTATGGTTTTAACTGCTTTTTAACATATTATGCTGTTTTTGGGGATTTGGATTTCCATCTAGTGTCATTTTGCTGACTTAGACAGTCATATAATATCCCAGCAATAAATATGTGGCATCAATTGGGGAAATTAGAATGATCTTTGAATGAAAAAATAATGAAAAGAAGTACAGTGGAAATAGAGGACAGAAATTTCTACCCAACAAAAACAATGATGAAAATAGTGACTCCTGGGATGAAATGAGTAGAGTTAAAGAGGGAGTGGAGAAGAAATAGAGCATAAGTGGTTAGTTGCTTATTTCAGAATAAGAGGAAGTCTGCAATCTGGAATGTGCGCATATTGTTAAAAATACAATGGCACATATCTCACTTGAGACACTCATCTCTTGGTTGTGAATTGAAAGAAGCCTAATCCTCTTCACAACATATGAGAATGCTGCTGGATGGAGCTATCTCCTGAATGATATCCCTCCAGACACAGTTTTGACATAACCAGTTTCTACAGCAGAGATAGAGACTGAAAAGAGACTAACTATTATTAGGGACCCTGGAGTAACAGCAATTTTGCAGCAAATTGTATTTAAAGGGTTGCCAAATGGCTGAGCTTGGCTTGAGATCTTTTGGAAGCAGCTTCCCCAAATTGCTAAATTCCCTGTTCGATCAACATAATTGCTGGCTTGAAAAACTAGCAATGCATGCATAATGATGGTCCCTTGCAAGACATCACGGTAAGAATAAAAAGCTAGCAGTTTCGGCCGCATAATAGACAGAATCAAACTTGGAGTGCAAGGTGAGCTCAACTAGGGATGCCTTTTTTCTGTCTTGAAACGCAAATTGTCTGTCTAGGAAAACATGACATGAAGGGAGTTAAAGAAAAGAAACAAGATTACTTCAGGCCTGGAAGGATAGATGAGATCAGGGGTGTCAAACTCACGGCCCGCAGCCGGTTGCGTCACATGGTGGGCATGTCCATGCCTGGTTTAGCGAAGGGGGGGTGAAGTTAGGATATGATGACTCAAGTTTGACATCCCTGGATTAGATGTTGATGAGTATGATGATGATATCTGATGATGACACTAGAAAACAATCAATAGGAATCAACTAGGAGGTCAAGCAAATCCTATTATCAGTCTTAAGCTAAAAAGGTAAATGTTGGGAGCCAAGAAAATTCAAAATAGAAAAAAGGACAAATTATATTTAAATTTATAAACTTCAGTTGTTTTCATTTTGAGCATGAGCTCAGGATGAAGAATGACAAAGGAAGTAATAATTCCACTTTATGACTTGAAAGAACAGTTTTTATCTACTTGACTAATTAGATCTGACTGACAAAAAGCATATTTCTAACAAAGGAAGTGGTACATTCTGCCATAAATAATGGCCAAGCCCTTGTCTAATCAGCTAATTGGTTTAGAAAATTTGAACTGTTTCAGAATTGAGCTATTCCTGGGATGATTGGTAAATAACAAGGACTTTGTGTGGATTTACTGATTGAGAAGTGATTCAGCACCATGTGTGCAGCACATCTGCAAAAGTAAGAGAGGGCAAGTAATACGTAGAAGTCTAGATAACTAGCAACTTGAGTTACTGAATTGCTGTTTATCCCTGTAGTTTGAATGCTATCTTTCCATGAAAAGTTATATCGCCCCCTTTTCATTCCATCGCCCCCCCTGAAAAACAAAATCGCTCCCTGGGGCCGATATTGGCCAGGTTAAGAACCACTGCCTTAAATGAACTTGCAAGTTGAGGACTACCTTGTAGCTAACACAATAAATGGGAGTTCATTTTCCATCATTAAACAACGTAGTCATAAAGCACAAGGTCATGTGACTACATCATTTAGTGACAACAATCCTGACAATTCCTGCTCCCTCATTAAATGAGGACTTTTAGTGCAATTTCCTGACAGGTTCCAACAAGCAAAGTCAGTGGAGAAACAGTGCTAGGAACTGCAACTGGCAGGCGACTCACAAGCAGGTTCGTGGCAGATAAGTAACCACTGTTGGGTGTGGGAGGGTACAGGAGGGTGCATGAGGGGCAGTTACAGCACCTCAGGACTTGGGATGGTTGCTGTAGGATACTCGGAGGCAGAATTCAATGCTGCATGGGGAGGGGAGGGACTTGTGGTGCCTGTGGAGGGTATGAGAAAATGCACAAGGGGCCAGCAAGGTGTGATGCAAGTGCAGCAGGACTTGGGGTGGTTACTGCAGGATGACTCACCTGAGTGACTTACAACATTCCCTGCCAGTTGCCAAATGCACAGATCATGGTCACATGATTGCAGGTATGCTGGGATGGCTGGAACTTTGAGCCATGGCAAAGAACCAGTCATAAGTATCTCATTCAGCACTGTCATAACGTTGAATGAGTAGTTATTAACCAAGGGCGACCTGTGATATGGCTGTCTAGGTATACTAGAAACTGTCATCCTCCATTCAAATTAATATTCTGGCACCATCAGAGTTCCATAGCCTCAGTATTGAATATAGGGGACATTCCATTCTGTCTCCGCATCAATTTGCAAATGTCTTTTAATCATTAAGCATTTTTAAAAAGTTTTTGCAAAAGCAGTTTCCAACTGTAATTTGATAAGCTTTTGCCCAAAGAGCGATCATGAATACCAAAATGGATGGTAGCTAATATCTGCATTAATTTGCCATACAAGAAGTATTCTTTCTTACAGAGATGACGTAAAGTTGATTATAAAATAATAATAGTGATACGACTTTTGTGATGGTCTTTGCCATTTTCCTTATTTGGAAGAGAGCCAGACTGGCGTAGTGGTTGAGGTGCTGGCCTAGAAAACTAGGTAACTGTGAATTCTAGTCCAGCCTTAGGCATGAAAACCAGCTGCATTACATTGGGCTTCTCTCTCTCTCTCTCTTTCTTTCAGCCCAAACTACCTAATAGATTTGTTATTGTAGAGAAAATAAGAAGAGGAAGGAATATTATAAGGGTTCATCACCTTGAATTATTTATACAAAAAAAAAGAATAAAGGTGGGATGAAAACTTTGTTTAAAAGTAGGTTTGAACAGTTGCAGAGCTGAAAGAGGGACATATTTAAATTTCAATAAATGAGTACAAGTGTACAAGAGAACATTTATCCCTTCTGACTTGAGAGCCCGACTACTTTTTGTCATCAGAATATGGAGCTTCCTAACACCAAGACACTTTGGGGCCGATCAATATCTTCTGTCAGGTCTCTGCTATGGATTTATTTTCCCATTGCTATGCTGGAATCCTTGTTTTTTCTGGGCATTGGACTTTAATGAAATTAAAGCATGGAAAAGAACAGGTGCATTTTCTTTTTATGGTCTCAGCATTCAACTTGTTAGGATTTTACATTAAAATAATTATAACCCCATGAATATTGCTGGCCTGCTGGCACATATTGCTCATAATTTGGGGCCCTCAATGGGTCTGGGTAATTTTGCTTCTATTTCAGAAGTATCTTTAGGCACACAATAACAATTGATTGCCAAACATTTCTCCAGATATACCATAAAATGGCTTTGTGTATAGAAAACAGAGCCGGTGGGACATATTAATTTACAAGCCTTTGTCATATGCCTATTGATTACAGAAAAGCCAATTAGAGGAAAACCCACTCCATCAATGTAGGTGTACTTTTCATGAGAGTTTTGTCGATAAAGGATTGCTTTTGGGGAGGGAAGAGGGTGCCAATGGCTAACCCAGTATTGTGGATAGAACATGTTGCATTAAGTTCTCACCCACACAGAGCCAGTTTGTTGATCAAAAATAAAATATTCTTGAAATTCAATATTGCCTATTTTATGTTCTTATTAGTTGGATATCTATGTATGTGTGTGTA
>JAEANM010019205.1:0-12427 GCA_017656035.1 Myanophis thanlyinensis | reverse complement strand
AGGATGTTGAGATTCTCTTTAGGAGTGACCAGGATGGACAGGATTAGGAATGAGCATATCAGAGGGACAGCTCAGGTAGGCTGTTTGGGAACAAGGTCAGAGAGGCCAGATTGAGATGGCTTGGACATGTGCAGAGGAGGAAGAGTGGTTATATTGGTAGAAGGATGTTGGAGATGGAGCTGCTAAGCAAGAGGTCAAGAGGAAGGCCAAAGAGGAGATATATGGATGTGCTAAAAGAGGACATGAAGATGATTGGGGCGAGAGTAGAAGATGCCGAGGATAGAGTTGGGTGGAGGCAGTTGATTTGCTGTGGCGACCTCTAACAGGAACAGCCGAAAGAAGAAGATTTGGACCATTGTCAGTTCCCACAGCATCAAAGCAGTAATTTCTAGTATATTTGCCCTGACCTCCTTTATAATGAGGAGAATCATGGCTGGTCTTGGAACAGAGATGGAAAGATTTGACACTATCCAATAGGAGGAATGATAAGTGAAATTGACAGATCTTGCTGAAAGAATAATCTAATTTCTTTAAATTAGAGAAAAGTGTAGACTGTCTATGCTTATTTGTGACTAAAAATCTCTTATGGATATTTGGGTCAAAATGAACTTTTGATTTATGTCTTTGATGATTAGAAAGGCAGATTATATAAAAGAAGATATAGGTAGTCCTTGACTTATGACCACAATTGAGCCCAAAATTTCTGTTTGTTAAGTGAATTTTACCCCATTTTACAATTTTTCTTGCCACAGTGGTTAAGTGAATCACTGCAGCTGTTAAGTTAGTAATAAGGTTGTTAAGTGAATCTGGCTTACCCATTGCTTGTCAGAAGGTCGCAAAAGGGGATCACATGACCCTGGGATACTGCAACCGTGTTTAAACACATGATCATGAGGATGCTGTAATGGTTGCAAGTGTGAAAAACATAAGTCACTTTCTTCAGTGCCGTTGTAACTTTGAATGGTCACTAAATGAATGCTGTAAATCGAAGGCTACCTGTATTATGATATAATTTTAGAGAGCATTAGATCACGCAATATTAGACCATGCAATGCAGCATATTGGGCAGCAACTTAGAGAGGTTAAAATATAATTATACTAATATTTTAATTATAGTTGTACCTATATTTTAATTATATTAATATATAATTATATTAAAATATAATTGTACTTATAACTGCTGTGAAGAATATCAGAAACTATTTTGTATCTTTTTTTCTTTTCTATTTTTCTGGCACTTTTTGCTTTTTCTTTGCTTGCTTTTTTCTTTCTTACTTTGTACTAGTTTTTAATCTTCTCGTATAAAAGATTTTTTTTAATTAAAATTAATTAAATAAAAGAGAATCATGACTTGTCTGATAGCTAGACAGCACCCAATGGCCTTCTCCTCTTATCAAATTTTAAATGTCAACCATCAAGTTTCTGCTTCTAGATGAAACTGTAAAATCTTCTTGATTTCTGATTGCTCTTTCTAGCTGACGTCCAGCTACATTCTTCTAAAGTACTGGTTCTATATGCCCATAATCCCTCAGCCAACCTTCTGATCGTGGAAAACAGAAGGTTTTGCTATGGAACGTCCGATATCTAGGCAGGCTGAAGATTCCCTTTCTAACTCAAGCACTTTTTGGTTTCCTCGCTGAGAGTTGGTCCTGGTCAGAAGCATCCTGGTTTGACTTTCCACCCAGCACAAAGCTGAGCCATTCCATACATGTTTGGATGGGTCACCAGCTGGCCTTCCTAGCCTTGGCTGACTGCCTAGTTCTGCCATCCCCAGCCGTGCCTTTCTCACTTCCTCCCCCCTTCCCCTTTTGCACACAGGAAGTGCTGTGGGTGGCTGACCTCACCAGAGAAGGGTGAGTCGCTCCCTTGCCATCCAGTGGCGCCAGCCCCAGCCAAACCTCCCACTTCCGACCTTTGATAGCGCTTCTTCCCAGCCTCTTCTTTGCCAACATGTGATGCCTTCTTCTTCTCTCTCCCCCCTCATTTTATTTTTTCTGGCAGGCAAGGCAATGGGATATGAGGTCTGTCTCTGCTGTGATATCACCAGGGAGAACCCCACAGACATGGGTCTGAAATCCTAGCCATCAGTTACTATAAACCAGAGAGATGTCTGTTTACACTGTTCTCAGTGATATAATTTTATGCTTGCTGTCACTGAAAGATAGTGTTCGCTGCCCTCCGCTCAGATCTTCCTTCGTCTCTCATCTCTTCCTCCCCCTGCACCACATGCGAAGGTTGTCTCCTTGCTGACATTCCCACAGCTGCTCTTTTCAAGTTTGAAGCCCTCATGCCAAGATTCTCTTTTTTACTACTACTACTTCTTCATCATCCACCAAGGGAGTGGCAAGTCAGGGAACTCTGTGAAAGGGAAATGGTGTTTGGGTTTTTAAAGCTGAATTTTTATTGTAGTGGGGGATCGATGCGCCGTGTAACGAAGAGTCACAGCTGATCTTAGGCCAGATGTCTCCGTTAAGAGTGGCACTTGTGGAGCACTCGGCAACCACAAGAGGAAGATCCATGCAGTGCAAATACAAAAGAAAAAACCAAAGTTACATCTACATGTGCGTTTTTACTTCATGTTACATCTGCTTTTACTTCTGTGGCGTCTGCAGTGGTAGGTACTTCTACATCTCCTGTCCACATGGCAAAATTACTGCCAATTTCTGTTCCTTGAGAATCTTTATAGGGCACATTCCACTGAACAAAAGGGAATGTCCTTGTCTGCTTGGTTCAGTTTCTCAGGAGACTTGCAGTGAACAGGCTGCTCTGCCATTCTGCAGCCTTTAACTTTTAACCCAGGGGTGTCAAACTTAAGGCCCAGAGGTTGGATCCAGTCTGTGGGGTACTTAGATCTGGCCTGCCCTGGAAACAGAAAAGGACTAGCCCCGTGGTGCTTCTGCCAGTGAAAATGGTCTTTTGAACTCCATTTTCACTGGCAGAGGGTTGCAGGAGGCCGTGGAAGACAAAAACGCAGCTCAGGAGCCCGTTTTCACTGGCAGAGTACTCAGCCCACCACAGGCGCCCCGACAGAAGTGATGTTGAACTGGCCCCGCCACCCTGACCACGCCAACACCAGCCCCGAGGTCAAACACAATCCTGATGTGGCCTTCAATGAAATTGATTTTGACACCCCTGCTCTAAACGGTTGTCTGTGTCTAAAAATCATGCCAGAATAAAATTGCAGTGACCCTGGAGAGCAATTATACTTGTTCTTCATGTTGCAGATATGCTCGTATTTATTTACTTACCCATTTATATTTGTAGCCACCCACCTCCCATAATACATGCATGTTTACATATTGTGTGTATGCATACAAAGAGAGAGAGAGAAAGAGTATACAATATATACAGCACACACGCAGGGTATGTGTACCCAAAGTCAGGCTCCATAGACAATTGTAAGAAATCACACTGAATGTTCCAATTGGCTGCCATTTATTTTTTCTTCCTTACTTATTTGGTGAATGACCTTCAAACATCCCTAAATACAGTAACATTGTTCTTTGCAAATTCTAATATGGCCTAACATTTGGCCCATGCAGAGTTAGGGACACCATGCAGGATATATATACAGACAAGCATACATGCATACATACATAGCAGCAAGCTTGTTTCCGGTTTTTGTATTTTTAATGAAACATTTGGCATCTTCCTGAACTCAAGTTTTATTGACTTCTTTGAGATCGTACAGCATTTCTGCTTGGATTACAAAAATATTTTCAGTTATTTATGGATGGGTGCTAAACCAAACAAGGAAACCTTGTGTATTTATGAACTTGTCCTATGTCCAAAGATGAAAGCTTTTAAGATAGAAGATTGTATTTTAATAGCTGCTTAAAGAAGCTGAAAGGGTAGACCAAATTGTGAAAATGAAAAAAAAAATTAAAAAAAATAATTTGGATGCAAGTTGCTTTTTATAGCACATGCATAAAAAAGCCTTAATTTTCCAGTGTGTTTATTCACCTATGTTCCACCTGAAGCAAGTGGATTTAGGAACACCTTCCTCCCCCCCACCCCACCCCCACCCCTCCTGTGTTGCTTCATTTCTAACCAAAGGCTATTTGAGGAGAGAGAAAGTTTGTTTGAAAGACTTCATTCCATTCTGATAAGTTCCTTAATTTTACTAGCTTTTATATTCATCTTCATTGTATAGCCTCCAGCATTGTTTACTGCAAACATTAAATGCTGCCCTGACTAAAGAATTACTCATCTACCTTTAGGGTGTCCCATTTAACGCCTCCTTGTAGCTCCTTTATCTTCACAGCATCTTGATTAGGCACTTATAATGGAGAAAGTATCTATTTAATTTGGGATTGCTTCCTTAACATTTATGTGATCAAAGCAGGGATCTCCAACTCAGTTCTAGCCTTTGCTGTAGGCAGTAGATACTACCACAGTTCATTCTCTCTCTGTGTGTCTCTCTGTCTGTCCTCCCCTCCCAAAAAAATATGGCAAGTAACCTTCTTTTCACCTACTAGGCTTGTTGGCAGGATTGATTTTTTTCCCAAGAGATCTCAGCTGCCTGTCTGTAGAGATCTTTTGAAAGCCCACCACGGCTCTAGTCCAGGTGCCAGGTGGACATGCCTCTTGTGAGAAGATGAAGGAGGGTAAGAGAGATTTGCCTTGAATTAACTTCAGTCCAGGCAAGTCCTCACAACCTTCCAAGCTGGATAGGGTGTGAGAGTGACTGGGAATGGGATAAGAGGGGAGACGAATGCTCCTGTTTAAACTCAGGCAGCTCATAACAGCTTTTGTGTCTGGTTCCATGGATAGTCTTGAGTGATTCTATGTACCGTACTCGGCTAAGCATTTTGTAGAATTGTTACTTTTACTGGTAATAATGTTGGTAATAATGAAACGCTGTGTTAAGCCATAGCTCATCCAATAAAACAGATCCAACTAGAGTCACACTATTGTGCTAAATAACAAACTACAGTTTGGTGATCACAGTTGGTTAGGTTCAGACAACATATTGAGTCAAAGGTTGACACACAGATTACATGATTTGGGAATGTAGCGAGTTTTAATTTTACACTCCAGGTAGACAAATTCATTGCCAGAAAGAGACCAATGCTCAGAGGCAAGACCTATCTCAGATACCCCAGGTCTTTTCCTGGCCTTTAAAAAAATTCTCAATGGGAGTTCTTTCTAAGATGCATTGGGTGCTACAAGAATGAGTGACTTGAACCTATTGTCTTACCTAATATAAAGCAAACAAAGATGTTTACCTCTCTGACAACATTGGAATGAGCCAGTTCACACATTCGAAGAGCTACGCTATGACGGCTGTGATGAAGCATTCATGGAGTTCTTCAAAAGCACATAGCTTGCCCCTAGAGCAATTCTGACTAGTACACAAATTCACTTAATCGATATAAAAGCCAAATTAATCATGCAGATTTAGTGATGAATTAACTTCCTAGGTAGGAAGGGTTCAGTCAAGACTTCCTTAACAGATTTGGAAAGGCCAAAGGAACTCCCAACCTTGAGTTTTTCAGTACTACTGAGATTTTATTTTTCACAGTTGGCTGGAAGTGGAGATAAAGTACTGTATGCGTTCTATATAAACCCTCAGTATTGGCATTCCGCTCTGCAGCAGTGTCAATCTATTTGGCCTGCTATACATGTGCTTACAAGTACGTGAAGAATAGGTGCCTATCAAAGTTAATAGACAGTGCAATACTATACATGCCTGAGCACAGGCAAGTCCCACTGTGAATTAATTCAAAGTAAGTGGCCATGGGATTGCTGCCCAGGTTTCCTGTTTGTAGTTCTTGCTTGCTCAGGACTCGCAGCAATGTGTGACCAGAGATTTTCCTTTCAACAACACTACTCCTGAGTGTTGGATGTTGATTTATGTCGCTCAGAGAAATAAGAAACTTTAATTGGCTGATTTTCATTTACTTTTCATCACAAAAATAAAAATGTTCTATTAAATGGTAAGAACAAAAACACACAATGTGTGCAGCTGCTGTCCTGTTATCTATTTCTAATAAAGCATCTTGGAAAAAGGGACCCGGGTACTTGCAGGACCGCCTGTTGCCACCGTCAGCCTCCCGCCGACCTGTGCGTTCCCACAGGGTAGGCCTCCTTGGGGTCCCATTGCCTGGACATTGTCGTCTGGCAGCCCCAAGGGCTCAAGCCTTCTTTGTGGGGGCACCCTCCCTTTGGAACGAACTGCCCCCAGAGATCCGGACCATCACGGACCTACGGACCTTCCGGCATGCATTAAAAACCTTTCTGTTCCAACAAGCCGGTCTGGCCTAGTACTATCGGTTGGGGGATTTTTAATTAGTTTAAATTAGTTTTAAATCTGTAATTTTAATTGTCTCAAATTTTTAAATTTTTAAATTCATAATCAGGTTTTAATTGGTGGCCACTAATCTAATTAATTTTAATTGTGTTTTAACTGTGATTTTTTTCTGTCCTTTTAAACGGCTGTACACCGCCCCGAGTCCTTCAGGAGAGGGGGCGGTATAGAAGTTCTGAAAAATAAAATAAAATAAATAAATAAAAGAATTTGCCTCTTTTCCCCCAAGCCCACTGGAAAGTAAGCATGCTCATAGAAATCAATTAGCCGTATCTAAAACAACAAAAAGAAAAAAACGGAAAGCACTATAGAAAACCTGAAGCCAATAATGATATGGAAAGTAAATGACAAAGAGTGGCAATTCTTGAGATAAGAACTGAAGTGGAAGCTAGTAATTCTCCAGCTGTTTCAAACTATCAGCCAATAAGCTCAGCATATCCAGTTCTAAAGATAGGAAGAGGTGGCTCATTGATTACTCCAAGGACTCATCTTTTCTTATCATAACAACATGATGATAGAAATATGTGTAGTACCTGCTCTTACTCTTAAGGAAATAAAGCAATGCCTTTATTCTAGTTTCATTAACATTTTCCTGTGATTCAACTTTTCTTGGATCTCACTTGGAAGTAGCGATTAAAGTTGTTAGAGACAGTCTTCAATGAATGTATACAAGAACACCTGGCAACTAATGCCCTTAGAACCCATTGTGTCAAAGGAGCTGATGCAGTTGGAGCCCTAAGGCAATTGGCTGATGAAAGCAACACAGTTGTAACATAACGGTTGTATTTCATTTGCAGCCAAATCTTTTTGGATCAGTATGGTGAAATTGGAAACACGGCTGTGCACATCCCTATTGGGCAAATTGATGAGATCAGTCTGCACAGACATATCTGTTTTACATACCAGCTATTCAAATTTCAGATGTAAGTTGGCATGATCTGATAAATTTCAGAGATTCTCAGACACCGAGTCAAATAAAATCATAGAATGAAGGCGGCACTGAGGCCGTTAAACCCAATCTCTTCTTTTTTTAAAAAAATAATAACTTTATGAAAGATTTGGAACACTAAAAACTAATACAAACTCAAAAAGAAAAGAAAAAATAAAAGGTGCAGAAAAGAAAAAAAACAGAAAAATAGAAAATATAAGAATTTAGTAAAGAAAAAGAAATATGTAAAGTGACTTCCCCCTTCATTATAAGAGGTATAAACAATTTTTCTCTTAAAATACAACAAATGATTCTTCCCATATCCCCTCTTATCAAATACATAAAACTTTATAATTTCAATCCTGATGTCAGCAAAAGTCAATTAAGGGTTACCAATGTTAGAAACATATCTGTTTTAAACTTGATCAAATAAACCAACGATATTCCTTTACTTCTAACAATCTTGATCTTTAGCTCCCTCAAATTACATTCTAGAACTTGATTTCTTTTAATATGTTCTTTATCCCTCTCACAAAATTATTCAAAACTTTAACAAGCCTCCTTTGTAAATCCAATACAGAAAAATTGTCTAGTACACTTAGTTTGTTATTTGTGGACCACTTTTAATTTTCAAAACATCAGCCAATTTCTTTTGTATGTCCAATGTAATATCTTTTTCCATGTCATTCTTGAAGCTTGTCATTTTTAAATCCGCTATCAAACCAACCTGTTCCTCTTCTTTTAAACACAGTCTGTCTATAGAGACAGATGCTCTTAAAATTAACTTCTGGGTTAATTCTGGCTTGCCCAGAATTTCATTGGAGTCTGATCGTCAAAGAGTAATATAGAATTGTTTTCTGTTACTTGGAAATTGTTGATATAAGCCAAAATTGTATTTGCCTTTTCTTTTCAATCACATCACACTGCTGATTCTTATTCAGTTTGATTAACCAACGACTAGATGTTTTTCACATATACTATTAGCCCTTTCCCCCTGTGAATTTATTTTTCTAAGAGAAGAATTGTTCATTTTCATTTTTGTTCAGCCCATGTCTTTGGATTACCAAAATAGTTTTGAATTTTATGTCTGTTTTCTGGAGTATAGTTGTCCCATCCAAATATGAGTTATCTGGAAATTTAACTAGCATTCCCTCTAAACTCTTTATCCAAATCATTTATGAAAATCTTGAAGAATCCATTTGATTCATCACCTTGCCCCATTTGATTCATCACTTTACTCAAGTTTGGGAAGGAACTATTGATGAGCGTTCTTTGAGTAAGATTTTTGAGCCTGCAGTATGTAACTTTTAGCTATGGTGCCATCCAACTCCTACTTGCTAATTACCATATCATGGGAATTTTGCATGTAACTCTATTATATCTTTATTTCTGCAAAGCATTTGACAATCTACAAAGGAAATTACCTAATCAAATAATAAGAAAAGATTAGTCTGGTAAGACATGTTCTTCACAAATTCTTGCTGAAGTCTGGTAACTACTGTACTGTTTTCAAGTGCTAACAGATTAATCTCCTTATCACCTGCTCCAGAATCTGATGAGATATTGATGTCAGATGGACTGGTATGTAGCTCTTCAGAATCTCTTTCTTCTTCTTTTTGAAGATGGGGTAATATTTGCTCTCTTCCAATCATCAGGCACTTCACACACTCACCAGGGTTTCTCAGACTATAAACATTTGGCCAGCTCATGAGCAAATTCCTTTAGTATCCTAGGATGCAATTCATCTGTCCCTTGAGATTTAGTCTCCAAGTAAATAGATATCCATTGACCATGGTTCCATCAATCTCAAGCTTCAATTCTGCTTCTTTGTTCTGCTCTTCACAACTGCTTGGTGGACCACAAATTGCCTCATTGGTGAAGACAGAGGCCAAATAGTAGTAGCTCTGCCATTTCCTCATTTTGTGTTAACATTTTGTGGTCCTCTGTGAGTGGCTTGTTATTATTTTTAAAAAATAATTTTATTTAAGGTTTTGAAAAATAAGAGAAAATGTAATACAAACATTACTACAAGGAAGAAAAAAAGAAAAAGAAATTAAAGAGACAACTAAAATGCAAAAAGAAAAAAATTAGGAAAATAGAAAAGAAAAAAGATATAAAGAAGTAGCATCTGATCTTCTTTACAGCAGAAAGTTTACATCTTTCTCTAAAGTTGTCATAACTCTCTTATTTCTATAACCTAGCCTATGTAATTACAATCATCAATTTTTAATTCTTTTAATTCTTTTTTTAATTTATTTTGAAGAATCTGTTTTTTGATTGTTCTTAATACTCAGCTTATTCCGATCTTTCACTTTCTTCATATCCTCTCTACAATTTCAGACATACTTTATGTACTGCTCCTTGGTGAGCTATCTCTCTGTCATAAAATGTGAAATCAGATTCTGTAATTGTAGAATTAAGAAACATAAAATTGTTGAGTTGAGAGAAACCTTATATGTCATCTAGTCTAGTGCAGTTTTCTTGTTCACATAGGAATATACTAAACTATTTCCAATTGGTAGCTATTGAACAACAGGAAATTCATCACCAGTGCAATTAAACCATGGAAAGTGTTTCAGCAATATTGCAAATAGAACCTGGTCCCTATTGTTGCAGGATAATTCTTTATTTTAAGACTACACAATAAGCGGTGGCATTTCAATAGAATGTTCACATTGTGGCTCTCATATAATTTATATGAGATTCCTTTATATGAGATCCTATCATGGGGATCTCATATAAAGAAATTTCCCCCAAATACATGTCCTTTTTAATGGAAAACAATTTTCCCAATATAGAGATTGACCATAATTTTTCAAATAAAAAGTGTACCATAATCATCTTTTCCCTATGTTCTGTCTCTCACTTATTTATTTGGGTTCCCCCCCCTCCTATCCTTTGCAGAAAGAAGGATTTTGCCATCTGCAGATGCCCCTTTTTTTCCGGCACTGCATCACCTCCTGGTGGCCAGGAAGAGCCGCTCGGTGGATTCTCATCAGCTTATTCTGGCATTCTTTCAGCGCAGGCAACTTAGCAACTTCTCTTGCCAAGTTCTTAAAAGTCTATGCTAAACATGCAGAGAGATGTTTCGGAGACTTCCAATCTGCCCAAATGTGGACAGATTTTTCCTGAGGTCGACAAAAACAAACCTCTTGTCTGACACCAAAATAAAATCTCTCTGTGGTCATATTTGAAGCCATTACTTGAAATACCAAAGTGTTCCAATGTTTTAATGCTTCTATTGAACATGGGGCACGGGGTTTGTGAGTAGATGAGAAACTACATAGCTATTTTGTGACTCCAGTTATCATATTCATGAGTGTTATCCATTACAATTGTAACTGGTGAAAATCAAGCTGAGGGGAAATTGTTTATTTACTGACTTGTTTATTTAATAACTTGTTTTATTTAGTTAGTTATTTTAATTCCACTTTTATTTCTTCATAAGTAACTCAAGGTAGGAAACATATCTAATACTCTTTCCTTCGCTGTTCTTATATTCCTTTATTTATATCCCACTTTTATTATTTTTACAAATAACTCAAGGCAGCAGACATATCCAAACACACCTTCCTCCTCCTATTTTCTCCACAACCACAACCCTGTGAGGTGAGTTGGGCTGAAAGTGACTGGCCTAAAGTCAAAGTCAGATATATAAGGAATAATTGTGGTGACATTAATAATGTCCTAATCAGAAACGGGAATGTGCATATTTTGTAGGCAGATAATGCCAGGTTGTTGGCTGAAAACAATGATCCACACTGTGTGATCTAATTGAGAATATGAATATGAAAATTAATGTTATCAATCACTAAAGTAGTTGGGTTTAAGAAGAAAAATGAAGAAAAATTGTAAATAGTAAAAAAACTAGAGCAAGTAGATGAATTTATGTATTTTGCTAGAATGCTTTAAAAAGCTGGGGAAACTGAAAATCTTTAAGATGTGCAAATCCTAGAAGAAAAATGGTGGGTAGTGATTTATGATCTCTTGCAAGGAATGAATATGTGTTGAACGCAGCAAAAAATTGTTGTCATAAGAGCATTTTTGTCCATTTTGTTATATGGAAGCGAGAATTATGTAGGTATGTTAGAAGAAACAATAAAATGAATACTCTACACAGGAATGAAATATTAAAAACGTACATGACAAAACAAGATGAGATGGGGACAAGAATGAATGGCTGCTGTAAGAATGTAGACTGAATAAAAGAATTAGGAACCATTCAGAAGAAGTACATTATGGTGGTTTAATCAGATAGAAGGGGGGGGGGGGAATCACAAAACAAGGAAGAGTTGATGGATAAAAAAAGAAAGGGATAACAGGAAACACATTGTTGGATAAAGCTGAAGAGATTCTCAGAGAGATTTAAAGAAAAAACTGAGGATGAAGTATTGTCATAAGGTGGGAGAAGCAACAATTTGCAAGAACAGAAAGATATTGGGAAATATATTGAATGATGTTGATGTACACTAGATTTACCTATATTTTCTTTCCTTTTCTTGATGTTGGAAGAAATATCCATCTGGGTTCAGTTCCAAGTGGGGAGAAAGACACTAGAAACATGGAGGCTATTTGGAAAGATGGTTTATTGATGAACAGGTCCACATGGTTTGAGGTTCTGGGTAAAAAAAGCACATGGAGATTTATAATCTCCCTTGGGCTTTGAATTTGAGTTTATATTCAGATTGGTTGTCAGACTCCCAGGGTGCTATGCAGAGGTAACTTTGTAGGCTGTCTTGAGTCCTAGGCTTGGTTGAACCTTTGGCTGATGTAATATCACCAGGTGATTTTGCAATGCACTGAGCCTTGCTGCCATATGGGTAGAGGGCTAATCCTATCATGTCCTCAGAGCCATGTCTTAATCCCATCACCCTGGAGCTGAAGGGGGCAGGGAGGGGGGAGCTGCTTTGTCTTTAAAAATATTTTTCCTTTTCTCATCTAGGGAAATATATTCTGCCTTTTTAATATTTCCTAGAATATTTCGTTCTTCAAGGAGAGGGGTGGGTGCTAATTTTCTACATTGGGATAAGAACAATTGTCTTACTTTCTTTGGTGTATTGTTCTAATGCTTTTTCAGCATTCTGTATATTGCTTACCCTAAACTGGGTAAATGGCTTTGGGGTGAGTTTCCACCAATATGCAGACGATACCCAGCTGTATATTTCCACCCCGGGCCACCCCAACGAAGC
>JAEANM010019204.1:0-12427 GCA_017656035.1 Myanophis thanlyinensis | reverse complement strand
GCAAACAAGCGAAGCCCCATCCACAGGATGCGGGCAACACACAAAACCACCCGCTCCTCTCCGGTCCATGGAAAAAAACTCTCTCCACGGAACCGGTCCCTGGTACCCCAAAGATTGGGGGCCACTGAAGTAGAGGATAGCAGGGGAGGAAGAAAATGCTTGTCCTGCTGTACAGGTAGTCATCAACTTACGACCACAACGGAATCCCCAATTTCTGTTGGTAAGCGAGACGGTTGCTAAAGTGGATTCCCCACCCTCATTTTATGGCCTTTCTCGTCAACGTTGTGTTAGTGAATCACTGCAGTTGTTAAGTTATTAAGATGGTTCTTAAATGAATCTGGCCTCCCCACTCACTGACTCGGCTTGTCAGAAGGTCGCAAAAGGGGATCACATGGGGACCCCGAGACACTGCAATGGTCATAAAGATGACTCAGTTGCTGAGCATCTGAATTCTGTTCACAAGGATGCGGCAACAATTGTTGGGGGAAGAATGGTCGTTAAGTCACTTTTTCCCAGTGCCGTTATAACTTCAGGCGGTCACTGAACGAACTGCTGTATGTCAAGGACTACCTGTACCCCTTTTCTCCCTCTGGAGCCAAGCAAAATGCTGGTTACCCAAGCCAGCACAATCGCTCCTCTGTGGGGAACACCAATGTGTCAACCAACACATGGGCCGGGATGGTGTGAGTGTTCCTTTCGACGTTGCTGGAGAGTCCTCAAGTTATGACTATTATGGAGCCTCCCCACTGAAATCTAACAGTTCTAACAGTTGTAAACCATGACTCAATTTTATGAACTTTTTGGTATCTGTTGGTATCCAAGTGTCAAAAGAGGATGGGGCCCTAGCCATCCAAAGTTTGGATCACACTCATTAAGTCCCTTTTCGCAAGTGAAGGACTATGTGTATACAACCAGGGATGTCAAACTCAAGGCCCACATGCTGGATCTGGCTCAGGGGGTGTTTAGATCTGGCTCGCGGGGTCTCCCTGGAAACAGCGAAGGGCCGGCCCGTGGTATCTTTGCCGGAGAAAAGTGGAGCTCGGGAGGGCCATGTGGGAGCTCCATTTTCACTGGCAGAGTGCTAGCACAACAAACTACTAGCAAAAGTGGCATTTGGTCACACAAGTGACATTGAGCTGGCCACGCCCCCCACGTCAAACACAATCTTGATGCCGCCCTCAATGAAATCAAGTTTGGCGCCCCTGACATAAACACAGGTCTCAGTCACTTTACAAGGCTATTTAAGCCACAGCTTATCAAACTTTAATCAGAATAGAACTGAAAGGGACCTTGGAGGTCCTCTAGTCCAACCCCCTGCTCAAGCAGGAAACCCTATACCTGTGATGGCGAACCTATGGCACGGGTGCCACAAGTGGCACGCAGAGCCATCTTGCTGGGCACACAAGCTGTCGGCCAATTTACCTCCAGCTGAGCATGCAAATGCGGTTACTCATGCACGCATGCACGATTGCAAAGAGCCAGCTGGTCTTCAGGTCTCCACTGTGCACGTGCGCTATTGCAGCAGGAAATCCAGCTGGTCTTCGGAGCTCTCCTGCACATGCACCCACGATTGCTCATGTATGCTTGAGTGCCTGGACGCAGTGTGTGTGTGTGCACTGCACATGCAAAAGCTGCATGCATGCACAGATGGTGTGGTTGCACATGCAGCGCACATGGAGGAGCCACATGCAAGTGCGGATAGCACGTGCAAAGGGCGTGCTTTTTTGCACTCGGTAAGTAAAAGGTTTGCCACCACTGCCTAATACCATTTCTGACAAGTGGCTGTCCAGTCTCTTCTTCAAAGCCTCCAGTGATGGAGCACCCACAACTTCTGAAGGCAAGCTGTTCCAGTGGTTAATTGTCCTCACTGTCAGGAAGTTTGTCCTTAATTAGTATTTGTGAATTAGTATTAGCCAATGTAATTAATAGTTTTTAAAAGTTTGCCCTGATTCTTAAGATCCTTTAGAGGAGAGCAGGGGATGGGAAAAGGGACGTGCAAGAATAAAGGACCTTCTGTTTGGATCTGTGTGTCCCGTTAGGGTTGGAGAAATCCCCTTCAAAGACCACACCGATCCAATGAAGGAGAAAAAAAAATCTATCACACTCTTGTCGGATGATCCCCACCACAACCAAGGCCACCATGCTTTTAACACGGATCTTCCCGCTACCGAAGGGGAAGAGCACAGCAGGTGAATTTTAGCAGTCATTTAAATACTTCTGGTTCAGCAGCCTTGAACTTTGCGAGTGTTGTCTCCTTGTCTTTGCATTACCGGCCTTTCACAGATGCGTGTTAACACTTTGCACCGTGATATTGTTTAAATGAAAAGAAGGATGAGGGGTGACATGATAGCAGGGTTCCAGTATCTCAGAGGTTGCCACAAAGAAGAGGGAGTCATGCTATTCTCCAAAGCACCTAAAAACAGGACAAGAAGCAATGGATGGAAACTAACAAAAGAGAGAAGCAACTTAGAACTAAGGAGACATTTCCTGACAGTTAGAACAATTAATCAGTGGAACAACTTGCCTCCAGAAGTTATGAATGCTCCAACACTGGACAACCCTCTGTCTGAAATGGTATAGGATTTCCTGCCTAAGCAAGGGGTTGGACTACAAGACCTCCAAGATCCCTTCCAACTCCGTTATGCTATTCTATTCTATGTCGAACAACCCTGGGTCTGAAATAAGAAACAGCATTCTGGAAGACAAACATCCGTATGCTTTGATCGATTGGTAGAATCTATTCTGCTAGTTATGCAAGGAAACAAGAAGATACAGGAAGACCTCGACTTATGACTGTAACAGAGTCTGCCCAATCTGGTGGTAACTCACGACAGTTGTAAAAAGCAGGTCACGCATGAGACTGTCCTGATTTTATTACCTTTTGGGGGCAGTCGTTAACTGAAATGCTGTGGTAGTTAAGCAAGCCAACTGTTCATTATGGGCCACTTTTGCCAAAACCTGGAAGTGTGTGTCCAACTTTTGGCAAAATCGTCATAAAATGTGATTGTGGGACATTGCAAACAGCCAAAAATGCAGACTGGCTGCCAAGTGTCCAACATGCAGTCACATGACACAGGTGCGCAAGTGTGCGTGGCTGTCATGACTTCAGAACTACACCCAAGGAGGTCCGTCGTAACTTAATGATTAATAGCAAGAGCACTTAAGAATTATATTCCACTCTACGGTCTAAAGTTCTAAACGGTTTACAGAGTCAGCATATCATCCCCAGCAATCTGGATCCTCATTTTACTGACCTTGGAAGGATGGAAGGCTGAATCAACCTTGAACTGGTCAGAATCGAACTGTTGACAATCGGCAGAATCAGCCTGCAATACTCCATTCTAACCACTGCACTACCACGGCTCTTTGAAAATCAGTCATAAACTGAGAACTACCTGTAGGGTGATTTTTCAAGTTTTATGTTAAGGGAAGGAAAGAAAAATAGAGAAATAAGAGTGGGAGATGACCCCTTCCCCCACCCAGGGGGAGGGGCCCTTCATTGTAGCTTTCTATGGTTCCTAAAAGTAGAGGATAGATTAAAGCTTTAGTACAGACAATGTTCAAAGCCGGTCTGCTTTGACATGAAAGGAAGGGTTGCTTTTTCCTAATGAATTTATCTTTATAATGGAACGATGTTCTATTGTACCTGTTCAGAGAATATGGCCACAAAAGGGAAGGAATTTTTTTTCCCCCAGTCTAATCTTCCTTTGATGATGATGATGGTGTGTTTATGTGTCTGTATAGAATCCTCCTAAATTAGGGACTTTTTTTTTTTGAGTGGTATATCTACCAACTGCATCTAGTACTCCACAATAAAAAGTATGTTTTGCAGATAGCTCCCAAGAACTTCCCAGGTGCTTCTTAGAAATCCACACGACACATAATGCGATGGCTACGTTTTAGCACCGCAGACTCACAAACACATTACGGAGGCTTCCACCTCTGTCACAACCTTGGCAATTCAATGAGCCATGCAGAGGTCTAAGTTGATGGGGCAGAATCACATTTGACCCAGATTTCTTAGCTTTTCCATGGGTTTTTTTTTTTTTTCTCAAAACATGTCTCTGTCGTATGAATTTATTCTGCTTATAAAACGAAAGACTCACATGCTTACAAATCGCTGTGTATGTAATACGGGTATACAGTACATTGAAAAAACACAGGAACACTGGTCCTCTTTATTTCGTTTCCCCCCCAACCTCCCCAGACACACACACACACACATTACACACACATTCAAACAAAGCCCAGTGTCACCACTAAAAAGAGATTAAAGGGAAGAATAAACCACATGGGATGCTGGAAATAATAACCGGAGCTTTCATCAGTGAAAACAAGATTGCCCGTCTGATCTTCTGCATGGAGAAAGCCATCATTACAGAGATGTGAGGGGTTGTTTTTTTTTCCTTTTTACCTTTTCCTCCCCCCAAAACTATAAATCTGACTTAAAACACAAACCGTAGAAGCCATCGCTTTCAAAACACTTGACTTCTCTGCATCTCCCGGGATAAAGCAAGTGGTGCTCGGTTTTTATTCTTGTGGTTGTTCTTTTTCGGATACGTCTCGTTGGACAGGACCCTCCCTCCCTCCCTCCCTCCCTCCTGGAGACCACTGACTGGCATAAGGGGCCAAAACCTTGGTCCAAAAATGCAGAACCGGGAGAGACTCTTCTGATCCACTCTGATGTGCATGCCAGCTAGCAAGTCCTGCCAACAACCAACCGATCTTGAAACCAGGAATTATCCTCCCAAGCCCACAAACCCATTCAACCTCAGTTGAGTCCCAAATTATCCTATCTTAACTCAGAGTAACAAGATCGGAAGGGACCTTGGAGGTCTTCTAGTCCAACCCTCTGCTCAAGCAGGAGATCCTATAGCCGGGGTCCCCAAACCTCAGTCCATGAACCAGAAACTGTGATGTGCCAGAAACTGGGCCACGCAAACAAGCAAAGCCCCATCTATGGGACACAGGCAGCACATGAAACCGGACTCTCTTGATCCGTGGAAAAATCTCTCTCCACATCAATTGGTCCCTGGTGCCCAAAAAGTTGGGAGCTGCTGCCTCTATAGCACTCTGGACAAATGGCTGTCCAATCTCTTCTCGAAAACCTCCGTTGTTGGAGCACCCACAACTTCTGAAAGCAAGCTCTTCCACTGATGGTCAGGGAATTTTTCCTTCTTTCCATCCAAGTTGGTTCTCTCCTTAACAGAATAACAGAGTTGGAAGGGACCTTGGAGGTCTTCTAGTCCAACCCCCTCCTTTAGGCAGAAAAAAACCTTACACCACTTCAGACAAAAATGGTTGTCCAATCTCTTCTTAAAAACTTCCAGGGTTGGAGCATCCACAACTTCTGGAGGCAAGATGTTCCACTGGTTAATTGTTGTCACTGTCAGGAAATTCCTCCTTAGTTCTAAGTTGCTTCTTTCCTTGGTTAATTTCCACCCATTGTTTCTTGTCCTGCCTTCAGGTGCTTTGGAGACTAGCTTGATTCCCTCCTTCTTTGTGACAGCCACTTGAATATTGAAAGATTCCTATCATATCAGCCCTGGTCCTTCATTTCAACAAACTAGACATACCCAGCAACCGTTCTTTATGTCCTTTCTTGTCCTGCCTTCAGGTGCTTTGGAGAATAGCTTGACTCTCTCTTCTTTGGGGCAGCCCCTCTAAATATTGGAAGGCTGCTATCATGTCCCCCCCTGGTCCTTCCCTTTCATTAGACTAGATATACCCAATGCCTGCAAACTGTTCTTTATGTTTTAAGCCCCCAGCCCACGAAATTGTCTTTGTTGCTCTTCTCTGCACTCTTGTCTTAACAACAGTTCATATTAGCGGCCGTTCGAAGTTACAACAGCCCTGAAAAAAAAGTGACTTGTGAATGTTTTGCACAGTTTTAACCAGTGGTGGAATTCAATTTTTTTAAACTACCGGTTCTGTGGGCGTGGCTTGGTGGGCGTGGCTGGGGAAGGTCATGTGACTGGGTGGGCAGTTTCCGTAAGCAGGGCAATAAAGATGAGGCTAGAAACAACACCAGGATGTTTCTTTCCTGCCTTCCTTACAGGATTAACCCTGTAAAGTGGAATAAAACAAAAGGAGATTTTGTTCTCCGAACTGCTTAGAAAATTTACTACTGGAACTTTACTAAAATTTACTACTAGAAAATTTACCTGCTAGAACCTGCTGAATGTCACCTCTGGTTTTAACATGGTCGTGCGATCAAAACTCAGATGTTTGGCAACAGGCTCCTATTTATGATGGTTTGCAATTGTACTGGGGGCCATACAATCCCCTTCCGACAAACAAAGTCAATGGGGAAGCCAGATTCACTTAACAACCGAGTTACTAACTTAATAACTGCCATGATTCACTTAACAACCGTGGCAAGAAAGGTTAGAAAAGGGAGCAAAATTTGGTTAACAGCTGTCTTGCTTAGCAAACAGAAATTTTGGGTTCAGCTATGGTTGCAAGCCGAGGACTAACTGTATAAAAATGAGAGTTAAGCAATCAATCCCTGTCTCTCTTCACAGCTGAGTAGAGGACAACTCAGGATGAGTTGGCAGTGATAGAATTACCTCAACAGTTAAGAATTCAGTGGCTTCCTCACCCAGAGGGCAAATACTTTGTGGGTCCATGTTAAAAGTGAAAATTCCACAACAGAGGAAATGATAAAGTTACAGTGATAAAACAAATGCCAACAGCTGTATAGTAGCTTCCTAATCAAAATGGCATTTCCTTACAATATTTGTAATAAAGGAGTTGGCAGCACAGGAAAAGATGTATCTTTCCTTAACTCTGCTTTAATTTAAAAATAAGCGTTCTTTATTCCGGTATTTTTTTTACTTAAGCGAGAAGGTACACAGAACAGAAGCATATGCAAAGGCCTATTTAAAGCTCCCACCGAATCTATTTCCATGCAACGCGAAAAGGCCAAAAAAAAAAAATGCTTTACAAGGAAGGGATGATACATGGAAAAGATTGACTTGAAGCACAGAATAATAAACTGCAGAGCAAAGATATGCCAGAAATGAGGACGATCGTTTCTCCTTTGATGGGCAGTCTAGAAACACGAAATATAAACAAATAGCACAAAACAAAAGATTTGTAACTAAGTGTTGGCTGCTGGAATCCGCATATAATCTGACCCTTTTGGCTTCAGTGAACAATATCTGACATCATTTATCAGCCTGGGCTGATTTGACATTAAGGCATGGAGTGGGGGATGGAGGGGAGCTCATCAGGATTTTGGGATTGGAAATGCAATTTGGAACTTGGGAGAACAAAATACTGTATGGAAAATTCACATTGAATGGCTGCCCAGTGGGTAAATAACCCCATCCAGTGCCCTGTCCTGTCCTGTCTTATCCCTATCTACTGTACAGTGCAATATTAATGCAATATCAGAGGTTTTCAATTCAATTGTATGGAATGTGAAGGATGTGTGTCTGTGTTTTATTTTTGTGGTTACAATGTACACTGAAGATGGCATTTAATTTCGTTGTACAAGGTGCAATGACAATAAACTGAGCTAAGCTAAGCTAAGCTAAACTAAACTATCCCAGTTTATACTGTTCTATAAGTAGTCTCAACTTACAACCATTCATTCAGTGACCGCTCTAAAGTTACAGCAACACTGAAAAAAAAGTGGCTCATGGCCATTTTCACACTTACAACTGTTGGGGCATCTCCACGGTCATGCGATCAATATTCGGACGCTTGACCACTGGCTCAAACTTAAGACAGTTGCAGTGTCCTGAGGATCACACGATCCCCTTTGTGCACCTCCGGGACGAGCAAAGCCAATGGGGAAGGCAGATTCGCTTAAGGACCGTATTCCTAGCTGCGGCAAGAAAGGGGGTAACATGGGACGCCAAACTCACTTAACACCCGTCTTGCGTTCAGCAATGGAAAATTTTGGGGATCCCTTGAGGTTCATACATGGAGGACGATCTCTTATTCTATTCCTACTCTGCTCCAAATGTATGAGTTTATCCATTCCTGTGTTGGTCACTGCAAGGTTAAAAACAAGATGTTTGCTTTTGCACACTAGCCAGGGCCTGTCCTTATGCTTAATCTTGCTCTGTTGGCTTTATGCCACTTTTTTTAACTCCTCCTTACTCATCCATGCATTTATGTGAATGATTGAGCCTAACATATGCCCGGCTTCCTTCTACAGCAGGGGAGTCAAAAGTCGATTCCATTGAGGGCCGCATCAGGGTTGTGTTTGACTCCGGGGTATGTGTGTGTGTGTGTTTGGTTGTGGCTATAGTGGGTGTGGCCTGCTCAATGTCACTCATGTCGGGGATACCTGTGGCAGCCCAAGGGCTCTACCAGCGAAAACAGACTCCTGAGCTCCATTTTCATCTGCGACGGCCTCCTACAACCCTCTGCCAGTGAAAACGGAGTGCGGGAGGGCCTCCCATGCTCCATTTTCACTGGCAGAGGGTTGCAGGAGGCCGTCGCAGATAGAAACGGAGCTCGTTTTGGCTGACAGAAGCACCACAGGCCGATCCCTCACTGTTTCCAGGGTGGCCCCGTGGACCAGATCTAAGCCACCTTGAGAGTTTGAGACCCCAGTTCTACGATGATCGTAACGCTATAATCGATCAGGCATTTTGGGGGAAGGGTGACTGTAACAACAACTCTGAAAATGTGATTGGGCTTCCTATCGTTCGTCACAAGACAGGCCCTGCCAGTTTATAAAGACCTCCTGGACAGGAGCGGCAAGAAATAGCTAACACAAAGTGTACCCTCTTGACCAAGCGCCGCTCTGAATACACATACTCCGCGCACATAGCTGCAACAGGCAATCATGCACACCTACCGACAGAAGGAAACAAGTGGTTATTACAAGCGTGTGCACCGTTTTAACAGGAGATTCTCAAGGTCCCTAAAGGGGAAATTTATGTAGTTAAGCAGGATCAGGTATGTCTCAACTTGCAACAGTTCCCGTTTGATGGCCGTTCAAGGTTACAACGGCACGGAAAAAAAAAAAAAGTGACTTAATTATCGTTTTTCAGACTTACGTACCTTTCCAGCACGCCCATGATCATGTGATCAAAATTTGGATGCTCAGCAATACGACGTTTGCAGTGTCCCAGGGTCGTGTTGTCCCCTTCTGACGAGCAAAGTCAATGGGGAAGCCAGATTCCCTTAACAACCATGTTACTAACTTAAAAACTGCAGTGATTCACTTAACAAAAGGGGCTGAGAAAGGTCGTAAAGTAAGGCAAAACTCACTTAACAAATGTCTCACTTAACAACAGAAATTTTGGGCTCAGTTGGGTTGTAAGTCGAGGACTACCTGTACAAGGAATCCTTGCATTACGACAATTCAGCCCAAAATTCCTGTTGCTAAGTGAGATTTTTGTTCAGTGAGTTTTGTCTCGTTTTATCACCTTTCTTGCCATTGTCGTTAAGTGAATCACTGCACTTAAGGTAGTAGCGCAGTTGGTGGGTGAATCTAGTTTCCCCATTGACTTTGTCAGGAAGTCGCAAAAGGGGGTCACATGACTTGCACCCGTCATAAATATGAGCCAGCTGTCAAGGGTATGAATTTTGATCACCTGACCTTTGGAATGTCTTAAGTACAAAAATACAGCCATAAACCACTTTTTTCAATGCTTTTTTTCACTGTAATTTGGAATGCTGACTAAACCAACCGTTGTAAGTTGTACCATGCTTATGTTCTACAAATGGTGGAGGAAGAATTTCTGCCATCGGAACCTAGAAACGACGTGGCATTCAGCCATTCTTGCTATTTAAATTGTACATGTGACCATGAATTAAACCTTTGATGAATTACAGAGAAATCTTTAGGAATGACGAACCGCAGTGGCGCAGTGGTTGAGTGCGGTACTGCAGGCTACTTCTGCTGCCTGCCGGCTGCCTGGAATCTGGCAAATTGAACCTCACCAGGCTCAAGATTGACTCAGGCTTCCATCCTTCCGAGGTGGGTAAAATGAAGACCCAAATTGTTGGGGGAAATAGGCTGACTCTGTAAAACCACTTAGAGAGGGCTGTAAAAGCACTGTGAAGTGGTATATAAATCTAAGTACTATTGCTAGTGGTAATTGGGGAGACATGATAACTGTCTTCCAGTGTTTGAGGGGCTGCCACAGAGAAGAGGAAGCTGATCCCAAAGCACCAGAGGGAAGGACAAAAAATGTTAGGAAGCTTGTTAAAGAGAGATCCAACCTAGAAGTAAGGAGGAAATCCCTGACAATTAGAAGAATTAATCGATGGGATGGTTTTGCCTCCTGGAATTGCAAGGGCTCCATCACTGGAGGTTTTCAAAAACGGACCGAACAACGACTTGGCCAGGATGGTTATAAGGTTTCCTGCCTTTGGAAGGAGGTTGGACAAGAAGACCTCCCTTCCAGCATCACAAGATCTATCTGTTTGGAGGAAAAGGCATTTTTTTTAAAACTAATTAAAGGATGTAACAACAGGTGTTTCCGGTAATCCTGGGGTTTACAATCACAATTGGGACCAGAATTTACACTGCTGATAAGCAAGACAATATTTAAGTAAGCCGATCTGTGGGACCATGGTTGTTGTTACGTGAAATCACTGAACATTGTAGTGATTAAGAGAATCCAGCTTTTCCCCGTTGATTTCGCTTGTTAGAAGCCGGGTGTAAGTCGTATATGGTGATCATGTGACACACACACACACCCCGAATGCTGTAATCATTGGAAATATCTGTCAGTTGCCAAGTGGCCAACTGTAGGGATGCTGTATGGGTTGTAATTGTGATGGCTGGTCGTAAGCCACTTTTTTTCAGTGCTGTTATAATTTCGAACAATGGCTAAGTGAATGGTTGTAACTCAGGGATTATCACTCCTATGGCATACATTCTGAGCAGTCTTACAATAATACCTTATATTGTTCATTACCCTATTAGTCAATACATTAGTTAGCCAGTGATTAGTAGTTAAGTATAACATATAAGGTATAAAAAAATTTGCTTTTTTTTTTTTCTAGTTTGGAGTTTTAGTTTGTACTTTTAACTTTTTTTAAAAAAAAACTGCTTTTATTAAAAAGCAAAGGTATTAAACGTGATATAAAAAGTAGCATCTCCATCAATGGCAGAAGGGAGGGCTTGCCTAAGGAAAAAAAAAAAGAGAGAGATCCCACTTCATATCAAGGCCTGTATGAACTGGTGAAGGTCAACCCAATCCATCAAAGATGCATTCTGCTAGCTCAAGTCACGGAATAACAGTCCGCAGAAAGCCCACAGTTCACAGCACTACTTAAGACAGGATGTTCAGACTTTGGGAACGGCATCAGGGCTCAAGGAGGAGGAAAGGGGGGGGGGGAAGGGGGAGGAGGAAGAGGAAGGAGGAAGAGAAAAAGGAAGAGGAAGAAGGGGAAGAGAAGCAGAGGAGAAGGAGAGGAAGAGGAGGAAGAGAAAAAAGAAAAGGTAAAAGAAATGGAATGGGAGGAGGGAGTTCTAAATTATGTCAGAGGAGGCCTTCTCCTTCTTGTGATCCTTAGCAGAGGTTATAGAACATCAGAGGCATCAATATGTGCATCGTTGAAGAAAACTCCATTTGTGGGAAAGAGGAACAACCTCCCACAAACTTCATGAAACTTAAAACGCAGACATACCTCAGAGCAAGACGCCTAAAAGCCGTGCAGGAAGACATCTCAGGTTCTACTGATTCACCCCTTCGCTGCTTTCCAGAATGAAAGTTGAACCATCACACCAAAAGCTCCGCGCCGTATTCCAAATCATGGTGGGAGAATAATCCGTCTCTCATGGACGTCAGGAACCAAGGAAACCAATGGGGGGGGTCGGGGTAGGGTTGGGGGGGGGGGGAAGAGAAGAACAGCCCAAAACTGTGCAGCTCCCCCCCCCCTTTTTTTTTCCCCCTGGTCAAGGCGTTTTGTCTGCAGCCAGCGAGGCTCTCTGGAATCTCTGCTCCGCTTGCTAAAATCCCACGGCCTTGCAGATCCATGAACGAAAAGGAACAAGACGCTGAAAGTGCCACCGCTGTGGAATTTGCCAGATAGGAGATGGAGACCTTGAGAAGGACGAAGAAGAAACAAATAAATAGAGACTGTTACGTCAAGCAGACATCCAAGAGGAGGAGGAGGAGAAGAAAAAAAACAAAAGGAAGGACGGGGCTACAGAGGGTCCTCGACTTTCAGAGTCTGAAATCTCAGATCAAGTGGGTTTCTCCTATATTGTCCATTTTGCTGGGATATACACATAGTCCTCAACTTACAAGTTTCATTTAGTGACCGTTCGAAGTTGCAATGGCCCTGCTAAAAGGTTGACTTAGGACAGTGGTGGCGAACCTTTGACTTACTAAGTGCCGAAAACTATGTTCTTTGCGCATGCCATCCGCACCTGCGTGTGGCTCCTCCATGTGCGCTTCATGTGCAACCTCATCCTCTGTGCATGCATGCAGCTTTTGCATGTGCA
>JAEANM010019203.1:0-12428 GCA_017656035.1 Myanophis thanlyinensis | reverse complement strand
ATATCCATATATCCATATATCCATATATCCATTAAAATATCAGTTATAACTCTGAGAAACGGGGTTCATCTTCTGATTCTTTACATCTCAGCAGGTTTCACACTCAGCTGCCAGCAATAATGAAAACATCATTTTGGGGTCCAGACATTCTTTTCCCTCCATTATACTTTTGTATTAGGCTACTACTGCAAGGAAAATATGTATAAAACCACTAATTAATAATCACTTTTTTCTGCTGACATCCTGCCAACAAAGAAGCCTTTGAAAAGTCCAAATGTGTACAGTTTTATCTTTTTAAAATATTTATATAAAGTTGTTCAGAAGCTGGAGACAGGTTGGAAAGTAGATACCAAGAGCCTTTCCTTTTCCTAGACTAAACCAACTCAGGATATCAAGATGGCAGATGGGAGCAGACGAGTGTTGCACTGTCTCAGTGTTTCTAGGAATGTCTCTGGTTGGATGGGGGGGGGGGGATTTGCCAGATTTGCAGTGCTTTTATCTGAGGGGTCTGTGGTCATTCACCCTTGTCTAGCTCTTTTGGATTTGTGGAGGCTTGTGGGTTTGCTGACCAGTTCATGGAATGGCAATGATAGGCAGTGGTCAATGTGAATGTGTGTCTATGGCAAGCTGCAGCTTCCTTAAAGGGCCAAACAATAGCTTTGTAGCAAGTGAGTGGTGGGTAGACAACAGGCAAACAGACCCTCACTGGCAACTGGAGCCTTTCAGGTAAGTGACCAGCAGCTGAACAGCCAGAGCCCCTTTGAGTGGCCAGAGTAACCAAGAGTTTGGATCATTTGGTGGCCTTGTTGAAGAGCCAAAACACAGCCTAGTGGTTAGTGAACAGCAAAGAGTTGTGAATGGACAAACAGGCCTACACTGGAGCTGGAATCTCCCAGGTAAGCAGCAGGAGATACAGGGAAGGGGTGCTCAACATTCAGGCAGCAAAAGGTAGGCAGTCAAGTTGGCCCAAAATGTAATTGGAACTGCCCAGAGAAGCAACTAGTCAAGCTGCCAGGGCAGATTCTTCCATGCAAGCTGCCTGGTTAAGTGGTTGGAATGAGCCTGGGCAAACAACCAGACAAGTGACAAGTGGCCAGACAAACAGCAGGAGCAGGTAAGTAGACAGAGCCTTGGTGAGAGGTGGATGCAGCAGGTGAGCATAAGTGAGCAAAAGTTAAATCTGATCTTGTTGGACCTGAGGAAGTGTACAAAGTCCTTGGAACTATAAATGCAATTACCTGTGAACTAGACTCATGCTCCTCCTCCCTGGTCAAAGTGAACTGGGAGGTTTATATGTGGGGAGTCCTAACTGTGGTTAATTCATCTTTAAGAGATGGGGTGTTCCTGGCATACTTTAAAGAGGCCATGTTGTGCCATCTCCTGGAGAAGCCATTGCTAGATCCTACCATGCTGAATAATTTATTTCAATCTCCAGCATCCCCTTTTTAGGAAAAGTGTTGAGAAGGTGATGATACTAGAGTTCCAGAGAATCCTGGATGAAGCAGATGGACCCCTTTCAGTCAGGTTTCAAGCCAAGAGGGAACAGAAACAGTATTTTCTATGATCTCTGGCAGGGGCAGGAGCAGGAGCATGGGGTAGTGCACTCATACTTGCTCTTCTTGACCTCTTCATGAGTTTTGATATTATTGATCATGGTATCCTTTTGGGTCAGCTCCAAAATTTGGGGATGGGAGGAACAGTTTTGTAGTGGTTCACCTCCTTCCTCTTGGGCTGGTCCCAATCAATGTTAATTGAGAGGGAGAGATCCAGCCTTCAGTCCATTATTTGTGGGGTACTGCAGGGCTCAGTGTTCTCTCTACTCTTTTAAACATCTACATGAAGCAGCTGGATCATCCATCACCGTAGGATAAAATATCATCAGTATGCAATTGTATCTAGTTGCACATCTACATCCTGTGTGACCTTAGTGATTCTGTGCATGTTTTTCACCCTGCTTGGAGTCTATGGGGATCTGGATGGAGAACAAAAAGCTTCTACTGAATCCTGGTAAAGCTAGAGTTACTGTGGGTAGGAGTCTCCTCTGTGTGTAGGGAATTACTATCCTTGGTCTTAGATGGGGCTGCACTATCCCAGATGAATCCAGTGCATAATTTGAGGGTCGTCCTGGAGTCATGACTGCTGTTTGAGTAGCAGGCGGCAGTCATGGGTAGGATGCCTTTGCTCCACTTCATGTTATGTGCTAAGTATGCCATATCCTGAATCAGGAGGCCCTTCTCTCAATCACTCATGTCCTATTCTTCTCCCATATGAATTACTGAAATGCTCTCTATGTGAGACTATTCTTGAAGAGTATCTGGAAGCTGCAGCTGGTGCAGAATACAGCTGTGCAAGCAATTTTGGTGTCCCAAACACTGTGTACTATACTGTACACCTCTACTTTGTGAACTGTTTGCTTCCAGGTCCAATTCAACATGTTGGTTATCACCTTTATAACCCTTCATAGCATGGGACCAGGTTGCCCGAGGAACCATCTTGACCCAATTTTATCGATCTACCCCACCAGGTCAGGCAGAGAAGGTATGTTATGGACCCTGTAAGTTAAAGACCTTTGACTATTAGGGTTCAGAATGAGAGCCTTCTCTGCCACATGGAATATCTTACCCCCAGAGGTGAAGTTGGCTCCTACCCTCCTGGCCTTCTGAGTGGGTGTGAAGATACAGCTCTGCCAACTCAGGGAGTTGGGACTGAAGAGTTGCATATAACTCTGGGGGTAGTTGGTGTCCTGAGAGTGCTCCTTCTATCTTTTAATCAACGTTTTTTTATCTCTGTTCTAGTTTTTATTCTGTTTTAAACTCTGTTTTTAATTATGTCTTTTTTATATGGTTCTATGTTTTCCTTTGTAAACCTCCAACTTTGATAAATAAAAATAAATAAAATAAACCTTCTCTAACCTGTTGCATACCAGGTATATTAGACCACAACAATGGTTCAGATGTGGACTAGACCTTGGGTTTCCCCATTTCTATTCTATCCTCTGACATAGAAGCGCTGGCTGATTTGGGGCAATCACTCTCTCCCAGCTCAAACAATCTCCCAGGATTTTAATAACGGGGGAAATGAGAGAGTGCTTTGTAATTGTTGTGGCCTGCCAGCTGCCAGCAGAGCTGGCAGCAGACTTGGACAATGAGGAGGTTGGGGAGGAACTTGGGCCAGTCCTGGAATCTGGGGAAGGCTCTGATAGGTGCTCTGTATCAGAGGCAGAGATGGGGCCTGGGCTGTCCGACATTTATCAGCTGCCTTTGGAGTCGGAGATAAGTGGGGAAAGAACAGCTGGAGCCTATTCCAGATGCGTGTATGCACAGAGCTGTTAGGAGAAGGGAACAATTAAGGAATAGGGGTTGACTTGGAAGTAAAGGCAAAAGTGGACGCTGAATGGCCTCTCCCATCGGGAATAAATAGGTGCAAAAGGGGAGTGGTATTTGTAGTAGACAATTAGTTTGCTTATTGTGAAGATTTGCTCATCTGAGTTCGTGCCTCACAGAGACTCCTTGCCAGGTATTTCTTTTTACAGTGTTTTTGCAATAAAACCTTGAATGGTTTATTACAGGGACTTTTCTGGATGTGAATGATAGGAATTCACATTAACCAAATAAAAAGGGGTTTTTTTTTTCAGGACAAGGAGTCTGTTTCATGATTCCGTTAAGCCTGGGTCATCATAGTAGTATGTGATGGAAAAGCAGGAAAATAAATAAATAAGTAAAATAATCTCCAGTTTGTATACTCTGTGACCACAATGGCTAGAAATCATGGAAGCTGTAGATCAGTTCACTTGGAGAGCACCAGTCTTAGAAGTTTAATCTAAAGACCACTCATGTTTCTTTTGTGTTGAGGAGTGGAGTCTCATCAAACCAGTCTTGCAGATGTTTGAATAAAGTAGAAAGCTGGCACAAAGCTTTGCTGGACAAAGAAACAAAAGTGGAATGATGTTGTTTTTTGTTTTTGTTTTAATTCCCAGCCTTAGTTTAATACATAGATCATGTCCCCAAGTTATTCAGAGTACTCTGTTCAGAACATTCTAAGAAATTGATGGGAAACCTCAGAAACCAGGCAAATGTAACATATCAATTGGCCCGTAAGGCTAAGGACACTGAAGTGTGGAAACTACTTATTATCCTGGGATCCATATGTAAAAACATGTTTCAACAAGTTTAAAATGTTGATGTTTAGAGAGGACTGGTTAGTGGCTTGGGTGAATCTCTTAAGGTACTTTTTAAAAAAAAATACACCATACATGTTTTTCTTTTTCTGTCTTTCTTTTTTTTCAAAATTTGAGATTGCTTACCTTCTATAAGACACTCGTCTGGGAATGGAATTTTCTTCCCCATCTCCATGACATATGCTTTCACTTTAGAGAGATTTTCTTTTATGTGAAAGTAAAGCTTATCTTGATACTCCACGGGATTCTTTATGATCTTTGGGTTCTCTTCGTGGCAGTTTTCTTTAACAGGTTCTGGCAGATTCTCTGGTTCTGAACATTTGATACTTGGGTGTGAAAGTGAGGATTGTTCCAGCTGGGACTCTTCAGAGATTGCACTGGAAGGCAATTTGTCGGTTTCTTGGCTCAAATACAGATCAGTGAAAGAGATGCTGGCTGTAACATCTCCATTCTCCCCTTCTCCTTTGCTGTCTGCATGGATGTCCTTCATCTGACCATCATGAACTACTAAACTTTGGGACCTGTAGTGTAAACAAAGGAACAGACTAAAGGTTTGGGAGTGGAGGCAAAATAGCCTAGGCCCTAGGGACTCAATTTAGTTCTGTGGCCAAAATGGTTATTTCACGAGAAAGAGCAGTCGCCTATTCTAAAGCAGAGGTGTCAAACTCAATTTCACTGAGGGCTGCATCAGGGTTGTGTTTGAACGCAGGGGGCTGGGATGGGTGTGGCCAGGGTGGGCATGGCCAGTTCAATATTACTCCTGTTGGGGGCACCAGTGGTGGGCCTCAGCGCTCTGCCAGCAAAATGGAACCCCAAGCTCTGTCCTGCAACCCTCTGCCAGTGAAAACGGAGCTCAGGAGGGCCGCACGTGGCCCCCCTGACCTCTGTTTTCACTGGCAGAGGGTTGCAGGAGGCTGTGGCAGCAGAAAACGGAGCTTGGGAGCCTGTTTTTGCTGGCAGAAGCATCGTGGGTCAGTCCTTCACTATTTCCAAGGCGGCCCCATACTCTTTATATGCATAAGGGGCAAAGGCATATTTTACATGCCTGCAGTTGCCATGTTGATGATGTTACTACACTTGCACTGGTGAGCTGCTCTGCCTTTTATAAAAAGAAAGGACCTGTTTTTAACCTGCCAAAGGGTTTGCAATATAACAGGAAAAGTGAAAGCAGAGGTGAAAACAGCTGGAGGAATATGAAAAAGAAGAGGGAGGGATCTCATGTAAAAGCTAGAGATGTCAGAGTAATCAGTGGTAGTTTAGTTCAAACTACATGGGAACTGAGCTGGGATGTGCTTCACTTCTTTTGTTTCTCCAAATGTATAACAAAGTAGGCAGAAACATGTTCTTATATACAATAACTTTAAATTCTTTTGTCAAACATTCATTCCTGTCAAAACATTGCATACTACCCACTAGCTATCCACTATCATAATTTGCATACCCTAATTTTTTTGTTTTTCCATCTTAAGTAATCATCTATCCAAAGTACATAAATTCATTCATTTGCTCTAGTTTTATACTCCTTGTTGCAGCTCACAATCCTTATAATATTTGCTCCCACTCCATTTCTGAGCTAAATATTTGATATGATTTTCAACCAATATATTGTGTCTCTGCTATTACTATATGAATTCCCTACACATTTCATCATAAATATATTAAACAGCCAAGTGGGAATTGCAATTATTCACTCCCTTTTCCCTGTCAAGTATACAGTAGCTGCAGTAGTCCTTGACTTACAATCAGCCATTTAACGGCCTTTCAAGATTACAATGGTCTCTCATATGGGCCTGTAATGCACTTTTGGACATCATAAAATATTGTGCATGCCCTGGTTACATGACCAGATTTCAGGAGTTTGGCAACCAGCACACATGTCTGATTGCAGCATTGCATGTTCACAATTGATGATTTGCGAGGTTTTTTGCTTTTTTTTTTTTTTTTACAGTTTCTGGCAAAATATACTTGAGAGAATGAATTTGCTTAATGACCCTGTGATTGACTTAACAACCGCATGATTTGGACTTTTGGCTGTGTCATTTGTTTAACAATTGCCATAAAAATGATGGGGAAAATTGGGTCTGCTCACATGGGTGCCTCAATTTAGAAATGTAGTGACGTATGACCCAAATTCCAGTCCCAGTTATAGTCCTATATTGAGGGCTTATGGTACCTGGTCCTTGATACATTAATTTTCAGATTTAGGCTGCAGTTACATTATACAATCTGTATCAGGGGTCTCCAATCTTGGCAACTTTAAGATTTGTGGACTTCAACTCCCAGAATTCCTCAGCCAGCAAAACAAAGCTGGCTGAAGAATCCTGGGAGGTGAAGTCAAAAAGTCTTAAAGTTGCCAGTATTGGAGACCCCTAATCTATATGACCTTTGCTCAAATAATTCATATTCTCAGATCATAGCACAGTATTATCCACATACCAAAATACATAAATAAATATGTCACAGAAAATACACCATGGATATATCTTGATTTATAACGTAGACCATTCTAGAATCAGGGCCCCCTATTAGGATCATTCATGCGTATGACTTTCAGATTGGACTATTGCAATGCATTCCACATACATCTCTTCTTGAAGATCACCCAGAAGATTCCGCTGGTGGGCAATTAATTACACGGGTTATTCTGTTTATTGAACCATGAGCTGCAATGTCTTCTGGTGTGCTTCCAGGTGCAATTCATTGCACAATTCAAGGCAAATTTGAAGCAAAAAACTAAAACCTTTCATGTCTTCAGACTGCTTTATTTATGGGACAGTTTCTGTCCAATTGTTTGTAACTGTCCAACAGGTGTCCAGGTGTGCTAAAGGTGACATAAGGAGATTTGACTGACAGGTTCCAGGAGGAGGGTCTTACAATTAGCTGATTCTTAATCAAGAATATTTTTCTTTCTTTCCTTCTGTTTTTCTGTGTTCTGCATTCATATACTTATCTTTATAAAAATTTCCTGGACTCATAAGACTATGGCTGGTCAGTTTTTATCATCACTGGATATAGTCATGCCATAAATTTGCACACTGGATTTTCTTTGACATGCGAGATTACATACCCATTTTTTAGCCTTTATCAGTATATATGTGCTTTTTTTTTAGAAAAAGAGAAGGAAAAAGGATAATTTTCTTCTGGGGTTCTTGTTCCTTTAAAAACTCTTTGAACACATCCACATTGGAAAAACAGTTCTTGTTAATGATGTTTAGAAGAAGTAATTTTTGTTTCTGAACATTCTGATTTTTTTTGGTTTCTTCAAATCCACATAGGGTCTCTCTCTCTCACTCTCACTTTCACTCTCTCTCAATACTTTGGAAAGTAAAATAGGTTAAACAAATAACTCAAAGCGATCTTATCCAGATCTGAATTACTGACAAGAAGTCTGGATACAATTAAATGCCTGATGCCCACTGGTACTATGTAACTTGGCTGTTCATTGAAATGTTATTTTATACACACAAATGTAGACACACAAACACACAAAACCAGATCAGGATGCAACAGCACTAATAGTTTTTTTTATTAAACCAGGTATTTATTATACCTGTTAAACCTCAAGTCTTCTTTAGAAACCTATACTTGACAATGTTTATTTTTTCTCTAAAGTTGTATTTTTAACTTGAGGTTTTTTTAAATCCTTTTCATCCCCAATCATAATAGATTTTAATAGATTTCCCCTGTGAAGGAGATTCTGTTTCAAGCAATATCTTCTATTGAAAGAGGAAAAAAAATCTGGGGGATTAAGAGTTATGTTTTTGTAGGAAATAGAATTTCTTAAAAATAAAAATCTCTAAATCACACAGACATGCCAACATGTCTAAATCTACAGACATGCAATTCATTCCAAGTGCATCTTTGACCAAGTTCTTTCAAGAATTATTAATTATTTGAAAAGTGAAAAATACATTTTGCATTTTACAATTGTTGATTGTAATAATGTCCATTATATCTAACAGTTATTTCCTAAATCATATTATTTACTTTGCAAATGGATATCTTTTGCATACTGTATGATTTTCAGCAAAAAGAGTACACATTAATTAATATAAAAAGATAAATAATATAATGTAATAGTAGCTTGAAATGACAGCTTGTTTAGCTCCAGATCTTACCTAGGTATTTCATGGCTGCATCTCTTTAGTTTAAAACAATCAGAAATGGTGCTCTGAACAGTTAATACTAAGTAACATTATGTGTACAATGGTTCCAATAGGCTATGGTTTCTACATGCTCCATAAATATTAATTTGTTCCTGCCTCTGGAATGTCTAAAATGTGCCTGGAATCTCTGAAAAAGGCCTATGCTAATACTCCATTGTTGCAGCAAATTCTACAAATTAATTGTGCACCTTGTTTGAAATCTCAAAACTCTTCAGTGGCAACCTATTTCAAATAGCCCAGCATTCCTCAACTCAGCACACTAGAAAGGAAAGGAAGTTGAGATATAGACATTAAATCATCCCTGTTGTCATATGTAGAAAAACAAAACTAAATGGATGACTGACAGAAATAACTTTGAACCTTGGTATGTGTGGATGTATGAAAATATGTGTGGAAATGTATAGATATATGATGGCGGTTGTAGCCAGGAAGACCTTTGTGCAATTGTGAGTTATATGTGGTGTTCATTCAAGTTCTGGTCTTCTTCTTTCTTGAGTACTGTAATGTGCTCTACATGTGGCTGCCCTTGAAACATATCCAGAAACTTCAACTGGTTCAAAATACAATGGTCTACACGGTCTTGTGCAGGCCTAGATGTGCACATGTCTCATGTTTCCTATAGGAACTGCACTGGCTGCTGATTTGCATCTGATTTGCATCAAGATGTGGATTGTCATCTTCAAAAACCTAACATGGCTTGGAACCAGGTTATTTGAAAAACTTTCTTTTCCTAGCTACATCTATCTGACCTAGTAGAGTGGGGAGGCAGGGAACGGGTCCTTTCTCCTAAGGAGATACACCTAGCCAGATCAAGAGCCTTCTCTGTAGTGGCTCCTTCCCTACACAACACCATCCCCTCCCCACATAGATAAAATTAGTCCCCCCTTTTTTATGGGGCCTTGAAGACCTTGCCAGTGGGTCTGGGGACCTCAGAATGGATGGAGTCCATAAAGACACTTATTTGATTGTTGTCACCGGAGGATGGGTTTTTATATTTTGTTTTATATTTTATATTGGACTTTTATCTTTGTAAGGGTGAGTTGAAGAGTCATATCATTTTTATAAATGTATACATTTTTATAAATTTTTAAAAATAAATATAAAAAAGTCAGACCCTGAAGAGAAAGCCAGCAGATGGTTGGATTGAAATTATCTGCACAAACACTGAACAAACATTTCACACTTTGTGTACACTGATATGCATTTGTTTTTACTTAATTTGCATTTCTGCCTTTAAAGACTCTAAAAGAAACTTTGGCACAAATGTTGTCCATTACCAGTGCCTAGTTCTAGATTTAGTTATTGTAATAAACAAAAGCCTGAATGAAACCTAATACAAGTGTGCTGAATGAAGTTCCTAAATCACCTCAGATCAGAGGAGGAAATGTTTGTCACACCTGGCTGGTTTAAAGAGAACGTTTTGTTTTACATTTGACTATACATTACACTGTTCTCTATGGCTTAACAGTCGATAAAATATGGAACTTGGCTTGCACTCTACTATTGGCTAATGTTATACACATGGGAGTCACGGCATATATGATTCTTTATTTTCTTGCCAAAAACAAAAATATCATCCCTGGAAATATTCTTCAGGGGGTACAATAATATCTATGACTGGTCTATATCCATGGTGACCTTCTTAGCAACATGGTTTTCTTGGCAAGCTGTTTCCTGAAAGCATGACTGCTCTAAGAAGTCTGAAAAGCTTTACTTAACTTTTCATACTTGCACAGCTGGGAGATGTGTCTCATCTACTGACTGCTCTCATAAATGAAAAACTAATAAAATTAATTACTGGTAAAAATTAAGACTCCATTCCAAAGATTTCTGGCCAAGAGTATAATGAATGCAATCTGCTCTGCCAAAACTCGGGCATTGTGGAATCTGGAATAGATTTTATAATCATCCCGCGGTATGCTCAGAGGACTTCATAGACATAAATTCGGAAAGGTGGACCTGATTTTAATACTTCCATTCTGCATATGCAGGAGAGATGATCACACAGGATCTGCATAAATTCACCCACTCCAAGACTTAAGATAATTGGGGTTTATTATATTGCATTTTGTGGGTATCTGTTCTTTAACGTTCAACCTCTCTAGCCATTTACATTAAAGCAAAACATGATTTAAAAAAAAAAAACCATGTGCAGTGATTTTAATACTTGTGGACAATCTATGGCTATTGAGCCAACACACATAGTGAATTTAAATAAGATTCTTGCTAAGAACATAGAGGCACAATTCTCTAGTCCTGCAAAATATCTTGCATGAAATTAGTTCCAAAAAATACAACAACATCATTGTTCATTTCCAACAGTTCTAATATTTCTTAATTACTATGCTAATTAGGGACAAAGGAAGTAAAAATAAAAGGTGTAAGAGCCAAATTAGATATGCCAGATCAAGCTTCTCCTTAAAAAAAATCATTTAACTATTAAGTAACACAAACATGGAATGATAGCAATCAACACTGCATGCCTTGTTATTCTCAAGCATCAAGATATGGACATTTCAATAGATCAGCATTTTCTGTTTGTTGTTAAGTTGACCATGCTTGATTTCTAAGATGAAATCATTATATATCCATGTGCATTTTCTTTAAAAAGTAAGCTCTGCAAGCTGAATAACCTGCCTCATTGAGATAAATAAGGGCCAGGGCATTTTAGTGCCGAATGGTTTTAATTATAACATGGTTTTAATTACATCAGATATATAAAATTCCTGATGTCAAAGAATTCAGATCTACATTGCTGTACAAAACTTCACTTCCTGTGGTACAAAAATATTCTTAAAGGAATGAAATTATTCTTGAAATGCATATATTCAAAGCATATTTGTTAACTCAAAACTTTGAACCTGATCAAAATCTGTCTAGTTCAAGTGTAACAGGAGGCCCACATGGAAAGTACTTCGTTGGGTTTAACAAACTCTCCATGCCTACTTCTAGTATGGTGGACTCTGTCATTTCCAAACTTAGAATAATTGTCACAGAGGATGGTTGAGAAGTTTTGGATTAATTCTGATTTATAATGGTGCAATAATATGGCACCAGTTCCTACACCTAATAAGGGAATAACCAATACAGCCAGATGGTAGTTTCCATTTTCCATTTCTTCAGAAACCTCACTGCAGCAGCTGGAGGACATCCTGTGTTAAAGGGGTTCTTTTCCATGAAGTTGAAGTTGCTTGAGAAATCCTGAACCACATGCAGCAAACTATGACCTGCCAGAAGTTGCTGTACTACAATTCCTCTCCATTGGTCAGATTACTTGGCCTTCTGGGGCTCAAAGTTCATCAACATCTGGAAAACTATTTTGTTGAAGAATCCTTGTCCAGCCCTCTTCACCCACTTCCTAAACTACTTATTTCTATTAAAAGTACGGGCATTTTCTCAGTCTGTTTTAATTTGGACTTTAATTTCTCTTTTTGACTTTTTTTTTGCAAACTGTTGCATTCTGTCCTTTATGCTCCATACAACATCTTTCATTTTGGTTTTTTTCAACAACCGTTATATGCATGTTTTCCCTCATATGTAGCCTCTTTCACTTCACTGTACCACAAATATCATTTTCTCAGACTTCCGTTAAGAAAGTTTCAGTAAAGCTTCTCACATTTCTGTAACACTCTGCAACAATTCTTTTCATTCTGTCTCAAGCAGCTTCCCTATCCTCCTTCTCTACATTCATTTTTCATCCAATCTATTTGGAGATTAATCTACTTTCTAATATTTCTCATAGTTGTGTTTTCTATTCCTGCAATTCTTATACCTTCATTCTTCTGTTTTCAGTTATTTCCTCTCTTCCAAATCCATTTTACCCCAAGATCCATTCTTGACATCCTGACTGATTACTAGCACTCTACACATACCTCCAAATTGGTGAATGATGACTTATAAGAAAGCATCTTATAGATTATAGAGCCTATTGTGCACAGATTAATGCATGGCTTTATTGGCTTTGCTTGCAGTTGTGGACTACAGACTAAAATCTGCTAAATGCTATCCTTACACTGTGTAACAAATTTTCAAAAAAATTCTGTTTCTGGTTTCAAATTATTGATTTCTGGTTAATTGAGCAGCAA
>JAEANM010019202.1:0-12429 GCA_017656035.1 Myanophis thanlyinensis | reverse complement strand
AAATTATATGGTATAGTGATGATTTTTATTATTATTACCTATTTGTAATAAGAAAATTGAATAAAATATATTTGTGATAAAAAAAAAAAGAAATTATTACTCTCTGGCAAGGCAAACTGGAGTCTTCACACATACTAAATCTCTTTGAGTACTAAAGAGGCAATTTCTTGCAAGTTAAACTGTTCAGGCAATAATAGGATGACCAAGCGTCCTCTTTTGCCCGGACATGTCCACTTTTTACGTCCAGTCCGGGGTGTCTGGGTAGGTTTTATAAATTTATAAAACCCACCCGGATGCCCCGGACTGGACATAAAAAGGAGAGATGTCATGTCCGGGCAAATGGGGAAAAGCGGCTCTGGCAAGACGAGCATGTGCTCCATCACGCTTAGAAATCCCGCAATGGAGCGCATGCTTTTTTCCATCAGCAGCACCTGGGTGGCAGGAGATAAGCTGCTGCGGAGCTGCGCCCCCACTGCCCCCTGCCCCCCCACTGCTGCCGCCCCCTCTGCCCCCACCACCACCATCGCCCCATGCCACCCCTCCCACTGCCCCCCACCCCCTGCCGCCGCTGCCCCCACTGCCCCCCGTCCTCTTTTTTGGAAATCAAATATGGTCACCCTAGGCAATAAAAGTTTGCTTTCTTTGTTTCTCTGAAACAATATTGGATGCTAAGATTCTAGGAGACCAGTTGTAACATCCGTAAAACATTCTTCACTGTCAATACATGCAGATAGATTGATGTGCTGTTGAATGGTTCGAAGCACTGCAAACTAATTCTGTTATCTTTTAATCACCATACTATCTACTGATGCTATTCAAATGAAATTATATTAGCACCATTTCAAAAATCCCCACCAGAGTCTTTACCAAGTAAAAGTTAATTCCCTATTCAAAATCTTTATCAGATAAGTTTGCAACTTCCCCATGTCTGGCCTTGAAAAAGCAAGGCTGTGGGAGCCAGACAGTCTCAATAAATGAAGATATGTCAGACCCAGCTGCAATTTTTGCCTAGAAATGAATAAAATAAAATAATGAACATACTGGAAAATCTTAAAAAAAACTATAATCTATTGATTGTTATTCTGTAGAGAAGGGTATACTAGTGGGAACTCTGTATACTAGAAAAACTAAGGATATAAAATCTCATTGGAAAGGATTGTGAATCAGGAAAATGGCCACACATTTGGACCTATGTACATTCAATGAGTGGCTAGATAGGGATCATCCAACATATATTGGGGGGGGGGCAGGGAATAGATTAACAGTTGATTGCTGGATCACATCATGTGCTCTCCCCAATATCATATCTTAGATGGAGGTAGAATCACAATTATAAAGTAATCATCAGACTAGATCTGAAATCTGCTTTTGTCAAAGAAACAAAGCAACACTAACTAGGGTGTAAACTATTTTAAAATATTGTTTTATTAGGACTGTGCACAGCTGAAAAATTCATATTATACAGTGTATAGAAAATTAAACACTTTCCTTTTGAGAATCAACTACTTTCTTGATTGATTTTAAAGGTTCAATACAAGGCCCTTCTAAAAAAAAGAAAAGATTAGCACTGAAGGAGCTCTGGCAGCAGCTAATTCAGTCAATCAGGAAGAGAGATTATTCCCTTTTCTGACAAACAACTAGATTACTAGGAAATCCACTATCCATGCCTTCAATCAACTATCAATTCAATTCAAGTAGGAGAGGACTATTTTAGTGGGCTTTACATGGATTGTGCTAGTAATGTAAATGAGAGTGAGATCAACCTGGATCAAGTAGATAATTTACCCCTCTCCCATCTCTGTACAAGAGGTAACCTGATTGATTGAATTCCTTTAGGTGAACAAGGCTCCAGGTCTGATTGTGTTTTGCATGAAATAATTACAAACAATCCCATCTGGTTTATTTATAGTCATAAATCAAACTGGTTCCAAGAATTCTGGCTTATGATGAATATGTAAGTACACTAGCATCATTGCTGCACTAGTTTCATTCAGTATTTCCTGTCAATAGAAATGTGCAAATAATTATCAGAAATCATTCTATAGTTTAGTTATTGTGACATACCAATCTGAAGCTCTGATGTTTTCATTGCCTAATAATCAATTTGCAAGTTGGAGACAAATCAGGGGTTCCTAAATTCATTCATCATGATGAATAAATCCTAAGAATAATCAATTTGAACAATCTAAATGTCCTGCTGATAGGAAGTATCCCCTGCCCCCACAATTGAATTGCATATGGCCACATGCTTGCTTGTTTACAATAAAGCAATATTCCAGAAAACTCTGGACTATTCTAACAAATAATCATTCCAAGTACACAGGACAAAATAAACTGAAAGTATAAAATAGTTCATTGTTTTAACTATTCTTTTTCAAATTTAAATTAGAAAGTATGTATTAATAAAAATACAGGTATGCAATAGTCTTCTTAGAAGATGAAGTGGAACTTTAAGAAAATCATGAAATTAGGAAGGTTCTAAAATGGAAGAAAGAGTTTACTGTGAAAGGTGCATGGAAGAAGCAAAACTTTTGAAAAGATTTAAACCCAGAAAGGTAGGCAGCCAAAGATTTGATAGATAGCCAAGAGGAAACCTAGGAAATCTGCTAAAAGCAGGTAGATTTAGTGACAGGAGATCCAGCACAATTCAAGTCATCAAAAATGAGGCTGTTTAGCAAGGCAGCTTTGGCTAAGCATTCTTGCCATACAGGAAGATTTGTGTTATCCCATATAGGAAGTAAAATAAAGTTGCTCTTTAATTTTTATGCTGAATGCAGTAACAATTGGTTGATATCTAGAAATATTTTGAATCTAATTGAATTTTTCTGGAGATGTGTAGAAGGGTAAAACTGCCTCTAGAGGCCCTATTAATTGATTGGTTAGCAAGAGTCTTGATTTTGTATTTAGGAATTATATACAAACTTGTTAAATATGGAAGCATTGAGCCGGGACAATGTCTAATCTGTACAATATTCTTTTTAGCAAGCTTCCAGCATGAATATAAATAAGCTGGGCAGGAAAGCATAAACCTATTTCGATCCTATGGGTTTTCTTAATGTTTTTATTTTTTAAGTAAATCATACCTTTGTCTAACCTTTTATGGGTACTACTATTTCACTTAATTAGCAAGATACAGCAATAGGGGCTTTTGAAGGGGGAGCTTGCTTGTTAAGTTCAAGCCCAAGCAAAACAACAGTGTTTCTCTCAGCTAATGTATTTGGTCATATATTGAAATTTTGAGTTGTTCCTAATTGCATGGTAGTATATCAAAGCTCAATAAACCATCACAAGGTGACATAAAGTTTCACAATTTGTAAATGAATATTGGAGATCATCAGGTTATAATAATATTGACCTTATTAGTTTACAAATAATAACATTTGTAAAATGAATACATATACTGAACCTCAAGAAACCCTCCAATCAGCATTATTTTAATAGTTATATAAAAGACATAATTTTTATTACTTTAAATAAAATTCTATAATTAAGATTTTTAACAACATTAGCAATACTTTATGTGTAACATGGTATATCAACATATTCCTTTGTACTACTTCTGAATGAAATAAAGCACAGTGACTTCCGGGCCAGTCAATTGCACGATCTGCGGTAAGTGCAACACATACATCTATTTGAAACTGAATTTTTCTATAACAGTGTATTTTAAAAAAATAAAAAGAACTTACTAGAGGCTAACATGCCAGAAATTTTGAACAGTCTTCCTTCATTTAACCATATAATGAACTTTTTTCAGCTTTTTATTCATGTATTAGCCTGAGCAATCTAAATCATTAGAATTACAACATGACTGGATCCAATTATATTTCTGATTAGATAGTAAAATGCTTCAAAAGAGCAATCCACTTACAAATCACAAAATAAAATAAGCATATCCATTGCATTTAAAGTGCTTGTAATGATATCATTTCATACAACCACTTGTGTATGTTTTGTTTCAAACACTCAAAATGGCTATTTACAATAGAGCATATTTGTACTAAATACTCTAATTCTTAGTTTTTAAATTTGTTAAAGAAATTGAATCCCTAACCTCCTATACCTACAAAAGGAAAAATTGCTGCAAGGATAACAATCATTTTGAGCTAAAATGAAACAAAGACAATTCTCAGTAATTGGTATATGGAAAAATATAAATAAAATTTGTATATCCCTGAATCTGAAATTTGAAATTTATGCTGAAATATTTTTCCCCTTTAGCAGAAAACAACATTTAATTTTGGAAAACCTTAATCGACCTTCCATCCTGATTGCTTTGTTCTTTTCCTAAATGGTCTGCTGAATGCCACAAATAGTGTTCTGCCAGGAAAGAAACAGAAAAATATTGAAAAGCTTCTGCTGATCATTATATCCTGTGACAATATTTGTGAACAGTCTTGTATGATATTCTTGCCATACATTTGTTTGAGGTTTTGATTTGAGGTTATGAGTATGATTGGTGATCTGGCCAATTACAGTACTTGCAAGCTATTTTAACCTCTCCTTATTGTTTGTATTGATGATAATGTCTTCAACACATGAGGCTCCACTGGACTGAGGTTGAACAACTTTCCAACTGTTGGCAAAGTGTTTCTGTAGAAATTTACCTTCACTTTTATTAATCCCAGAGACCTTTCTTATTTGTCTACTTTTCTAGTCATTTTCTATTTTTCAATTTTCAGCTAAATAGACAATAGCAAAATTCTTTTCCATTCAGAAAAAATGCATCTTAGTTGAATTCACTTAAAAGCTATAGCACTTAAGAAAAATCAATAGGTCTTATGTTGTTTTGCAACCCTGTATCTTCTGCACACTAATTTCAGATTGATCCATTATGCTCTGCCTTGAATTTCAGTTTAAGCACCATGAAATGAAGCTTATCATTCTACCATTAAAATAATGTCACCTCAATAATATTCATAACCTCGGTATATACAGTACCTAATGGGTTTGTGTAATTTTTCAAGTGTATGCTATTATATTATTATGTTATATAAAGTGTATTTGAAATATTACCGATAATTACAGTTTCTGATTAAGTGTTAAGTTTGATCTTCTTTATTATTAGCATTTGATATAGGAACAGAAAGCAATTACAATGCAAACATTTCCTCTTCCTCTTATTCTTGTTGAATTCTCAGAAATGCCATTCTAGCTTCAATCTTATATCTGATTAATTTCTTTTGCCACAAGTAACATTTATATAATTAGAAAAAAACACTTTTCTTCTGCAGCCTATATATTGCAGGGATTCTGAAGAAGGTGAGAGCACGAGTGAAGAGTGTGGGAAACAGTATGTGTAAGTATCATGTAAATATAGATGTGTAAGTAACTAAAGATAAAGCTCTGACAGCTGAAAATATAAAAGATTAATAAAAGTTATGTTTTCAAATACTGTATATACAAAAATAAAAATAATTAATATACAATTTGTTCAACTTAATATTATGAAATAATAAATGGACCTAATTAATTCCTATTTTGGTGCAACCTTCTTTGAAAAAAAAGGAATAAGCTTTGTATTCTAGCAAAATTTTAAATATAGAATAAATGTGAATGAACTGTGGAGCAAAACATCCTGTTATATGATCCCACAAATGAACTATAGTTCCCCTTCCTCACATTATCTTTGTGTGAACTAAGGAAGTGAAAGGTTTATTGGAACTGAATCAGCCTATTTATCTGACTGTTGCCTTGGTAGTGGCTCATTGTCTACCCCTTAAGGTCATTCTCCATTCTCTCAGCAGAAGGTGATGCATGAAACTATATGGAGAGAAACAGATAAGCAATTTCACAGGCATACATACTTTCTCAAAAGGGGGAGAAAAATGGATAAATGAGTAGATAAAGTGAGGTGGATCTGAAATTTTGGAGAGGAAGAAAATGATAGCAAACAAAATAAGTCTAGACACAGTTGAGTTTTGAAATGTAGCTATTTTCAGATGTATCAACACAAATGAAATATGAATAATGTAATATCACTGAAGAAAGAAAAGGACTAGAGTTCAAGAAATCATGCCTATCTGACCCAAGAAGAAGAAGGCAATCCAAAAGTAACCCAGAAGAACTGACACACTACTAGCCAAAATGATTACCATCTAACTCTAATTAAACTCTTGATTCAAGACAAGGAGGATTTTATTTACAGGCCAAATTTAGTTGCAATTTCATTAGAACAGGAAATAATTTACAAGCACCAGGGAAAGAAAAAATAAACCAACATTTTTAAAAATTCTATACAAGTAGTGTGAATGGCCAAAATGTAAAAGAAACTTTGGAAAAGATCAATTTGAATATATTTGAGTTAAAATTCTGTTTACAGGAGCAGCCTTGCACATGAAAGAATAACAATATATTTTATCTTGCATTGATATGCCTAAAAGAAGGGGGGAAAGTTTGTTAGAATGTTTTCTATGATGGAGTTTGATCCTGATACTAATCTGCCACAAGATTTTGTGACAATGAAGAAACAGGATAAAATGCTAGATTATATAAAATATGGCCTAGGAATATATTTTCATGAGTTTATATCATTACCAAATGAAAGGAACTTGCTATTAATTCAGCTGAACCTCTATCCATGGTTTTTAAGAAATACTAGAGGATAGATTGAATGAATTGGTTTTGTAGTCTTAAAAAGAGAGTATTGGTAGTTAGGATAGGAATCTCAAATACCTCAAAGATGTTCTTAGAAGATTTAGGAGTATAGGACATTGTATAGTGGGTTTTAGTTTCAGGAACATCAATTCTGATTGAATGAGAAAAAAATATATCCTCCACTGTTGAGATCACTTTCACTGAATGAATTCAGATAGCAATTTAGCAAAATTCCGAAATTTAGATTTCTACAGTCAAAAGAATTCAGTGGCATAAATGCTTTTTTGTGATTCTAAGAAGAGATATGCAAGAAGAATTTAAAAAGACAAGATGACAGTCACAACTTCCATTTTGCTTTTTTAATTTTTCCCTCCCTACCCACCTAGTCCGAACTTAATTCTAAAATGTATTATTCTGGAAAGTCAATTGTTATGTTAGATTCACTTTTTAACATTATTTCAATAATTATGGATTGCTTTTTCAAAGATTTTCCTATGGTACTTGATTTGTAGAACAGTCCTTGAATTCTGATAAATGAACATAGAATATTTCAAAAAATCATCTTTATTTTTAATATTATTTCAATAATTATGGATTGCTTTTTCAAACATTTTCCTATGGTACTTGATTTGTAGAACAATCATTGAAGTCTCTTGTCAAAATATTCTTTCCATTATCATAGTATCCTTAATAATTATTTCTATCTCATAAGAATAATGCTGGTATTCTTTTTATTTTCAAAGTTTACCTTATTTAGAATAATGTCAATTGTTATTGTAATTATTTTTAAATATCTTTCTGAATAACTCTTTGAACAGGGGTTTTTTTCTAATTTGAATGAAGACTTTTGTTTTACCATGCTACACTCAAATATGAATCATTTGCATTATATCTAAATATAGAAATGAATATAGAAAAGATAAAGATGATTTTTGGAAATATTCCATGTTCATTTATCAGAATTGTTTCATGTGAGTGTATGTAATGCACATATGTAAAGCATATCTGAAATGAGACACCAACTGGAAATCCATTTACGCATCATTGATGAATATTTCTGCCTTTCTACACTGTTTTTCTGCCTTTTTACATTGTATCCATACAAAAATCTGGAGTTCTCAATATCAGTACAAAAAATATAAGGAGAAACAATTCTTTTATCTATGTTTATATTAAATAATATTTTTCTTCACATTCAAGATGATTATTCATATAGAGAGAGAGACAAAGAGAAACAAAGAAAGAATATATGTAGATTAGAAAGAGAGAGAGCCGTGTAGACAGGTACCATTAGCATACTTGAATTTTTTTAATTGTGATGTCTTGTTGCTATGATGGGAAGCGTCTTGGGAAACTACTGTAGTCTTAAAATGTTGGACTCGCAGTTCCTTCCCATCATAAGAGAAGAAGAGTCGGAAGGAACGTTGAAGGTCCTTCTTGTCCAACCCCTCGTTCAGGCAGGAAACCCTACACCATTCCAGACAAACGAGATTGGCTGTCCAATCTCTTTTTGAAAACCTCTGGGGTTTTTTTGTTTTTTTTTCATCCGTGCCTAGCATCCCACACCAGGTTTAAAACAGGACACCAACAGCCCATCCAACATGCATAAAAGGGAGCATTTGTTCTCGTAGCAGGAAAGAAAACACGGACACATAGCATTCAAATCCCTTCCCAAGGGATTTGAAGGCGCTGTCTTGCTCTACTTTTAAGCCTACCTTGCCAAACTGTTGTGAGGGTATCGGGACAGCCTCACCACAGAAGCCCTTGGAAGAGAAGCAAGCAAGATATAATCAGACAGTCTCATTTGAAATATTAGCGGCTTACCTGGATCTTTTGGGCTTCTCCTGCAAACGAGTCTTCCAAAACCACCAGAAGAATTAAAAGCAGGAAAATGCCGGTGGAATTTCCAGGGCTTGGATATGTATGTTTTTTCTGCCTGCCAGCAGGCAATAAAAAAGGAGAAAGGCTTTTGAACTGCTCCATGGCTGCATTTAATTAAAAACCAAACGGAGAAAGAGAATAACCCAGGAGGAAATTCAACCCAAATACATCCCGTTTGTGCAAAGCAGATTGTTCAAGTTCTGAAAAGTAGGGCTGAGATGACCAAAAAAAAAAAAATTTCTGGGGCAATTTAAAAAAAAAGGGGGGGGGGGGAAGATGCAAAATGCCAAGGGTTGAGTTAAGTCTCTTGACACAAACGTTCTGCCAGGAAACCTCTGCTTTGTGGAAGAAGGGAATGGAGAAGGAAAGAGAGGAAAACAGCTGGAAAGGAAGAGGAGTGAGAGCTAAGCCAGCTGTTTCAGCATCTGGATGAGGGCGGCCCAAGATCCTTGTGCGCACACACACACACACACACACCTCATAGACAAACAAACTTGAATAGCCTGCTGTTTTATTTCCACTTGGTTTTGCTCAATATAATGGGTTATCGTTTTAAAGCTTCCTGGATTTTCTTGCCCCATGGGACACAATACCGTGCTTTTCATCCATACTTAGACTAGAAAAATCTAGTCAAATAGTCAGAACTGCCAACTTCAAAGCAGTTTTTCCATGACAACTCAACCTCAAAAGCCTAGAGATACAGAATTTGCCAATTAGCATCTCCAAAGGGGGCCATTAAGCTCTTCAAAAAGCATAGGGAGTCCTGTTTTAATCATTGTTTGCATGAGTCTTGCCATATTAATTTGTAGATAGAAAGTGGTGATGCCCATAAAATTTTTCATTAATAATGCATATATTTTAAATAAAAAATAATTCAGTTCTATTAATCTGTAATTAATTTAATTAAAGCAATATCAATCACCATTATGCTTAAACTTATATAAACCTATCAAAGAGACAATTGCAAATATTTTTACAGTATATGTATTCTCCATTTAATAAAATTACTATATAGTTAATATCAGATTCATCAGAGGGTTGTCAGAGCAATACAATCCATAAAAGTTTATTTGCATTTTTATTTTTGTAAAACAGCAAGTGAAACAAAATAAGTCTGTCTCTTTACTAGAATAACAAGTCTCATCACAAAATTACATACATGAAGTTCATGACATCATAAAAAAGGCACTTGAAGTGGTGTAGTCAAATATGAATATTGATTAGCACATGAATCCAGAAACACTTTGATTTGCCTGATTTGTTACTGAATGTAAATGATTTAATGTTCTAGATTACGTACGATGTATCCAAAAGAGAATAACCAACATGATAAGGAATCTGGAAGGAAAAAGGTATCATGAATTGGTAGAAGTTAGCATGTTTATTTTGGGAAAAAGAATGCTATACTAGGGTGTGTCAAATTAAAATAATGCATTAGCATAGACTTAAAATAAGGACTTATTTGTGCTTTACATCTTATTCTCTCCTTGCACTTAAATAATAAATTGACTGCAACAATGATTTTCAAGGGTACCAGAAAATATATTACATATTGGAAAATTAGATCAAAACAGATATGCATATTAATGACTTCATATGCATTAAAAATGTAAAAACCATTATTTTCTTCTATATCCATAAGGACTTTCTTAAGCATTTAATCTATATAGATTTAGGGTTTGGAGAAAATGTTATAATAGCTCTGTTAGCAGCACCTTGCTCATATCTGATATCTTAGAAAAGCTTACAAGAACAAAGCTACTTAGTTTTTCGATAGAAGACAACTAGGATATCAAATGACTATAAACTAAATTCAAAACTTTAAATCAAGGAAGTAACAATAAACCACTTCTACACCATTTTCCAAGAAAACTTTATAGAAAAAGTATCAGGAATTGACTCAACTCAAGGCTGGAATCTTTAATTCATTTCCTCAGGTTTAATATAATAGACAGACATATAAATATAAGCATACATATAATGAATGGAATATACCTTTATAAAATAAAATTCCTAGTATAAATCAGATACCACTTGCATAGATAACATTGACTTATTCTAAATAAAGCTAATTGGATCGATTTAGTTTTTGGTTCTAAAACACTGTAATTAGAGTTATTAAAAGTTAGACTGGTAATTCAAGACCCAGTAAAAAAGAATAACTACATTAGAAATTTTTGACAGTGAAAAATATAATGACTTGAATATGTCATTAAAGTGATCATCTGTTCCCAATTAATATTGATGTATTACTGTTGCAAAGCCTTTTAATGATCACATTACTGGAGAATTATTGCAGCTCGTATAATTTGTCTTTATAATTATGTATTTATCATAGATGCAAAAGACACCTCTCCCAAGTGGCTCATTTCAAAATCCTTATTTCACTGATTCTTAACTGAGTTCAAATACAATCCTAACAACTACTTATGAATGAATAAAGAGAAATTGTTCCGTCAGCTTATATTCAGTGATGGATATTACTAACACAACTGCCATCTGAAAAAAGAATATGTGATGAAGATCAAAAATGTAGCTATTACAGATTCATTTGTATTTATATTCTCAAATACTATCATTTTAGGCATGTGGTCAATTTAAAATTCTCTCTATGCTGTTATGCTTATTAAAGGCCTTTCCCCAGCTGAAGTCCTCTCTACCCAATTTTCAATTGGCAGAAAACTACATTTGCATTTTCTCCCCAACATGATGACTTGTGAAATGTTGTTTTCTCAGTGTGTTTTCACTGAGGCACTGGATGACTGATAGTAGATTAAATGTCTATCTACCAATTTATTGGCTTTTCTGCTACGTTAATAATAACTATTACCTTGGATGAAGACTGGGATTATGGAGCCATGCAGAAAATTAGACATTGGAAAAAGTAGTTTCAGAGGTGTAAGGCTGTTGCAGTCATAAATATTGCAACTGGAATAAGAAATATGAGAATGGAAGAATAGCAGGCTTGAAAGAAAGGATGAAAGAAAGCAGGAGAATAAAATGTAATTATGAAACTGTTAGGTAGGACTAAATATGAATGGAGATTGGATAGCATATAGGAAAAAAAGATAGACAAAGACAGTTTAAGAAAAAAAGAAACAGCATAATTTGGATTGTACATACTATGCAACTATCATAGAGATGAAGAAAGATGATGAAACTGAATCGTTAGCACTGAGCAAATCCTCCTTGTTTATAGCCTTAGAAATAGTTAAAGAAGAGGATAATGGAGACCCTCCCCCATGTACAGTATCCCAGGTAATGCATTCTTGAGGCATGTGGCAAAGAAAGAAAGCCCACATCATCAAAAAGCAAGATTTTTCTAATATTCCTAGGTGTGGTATGGCAAACTGCAGTAGTTCTATGAAATAGGAGCCAACAACTCAGTAAAGACCAGAGGAGAATGGTTTCTCGGAACCTCTTTAGATAAGGAAACTATGGGAAAATATCCACATGATCTTTGGATAACTCTCCTTATGAGGAGATTGCAGAACAATGGTTTTTCGTGGATTTGACTGCTGAAGGCACCAGCCATTTTCTTCACAACCATAGCAGAGCTTTTTAAAGGACACTAAGATCACAAACCTCACTTTCTAATCACTTTTGGAAATTACCTCTTAACAATTTAAAAGCTATTAGAAATCCTTGGAATAACAAGTTTGAAAAGTCTTTGTTGAAAGAGCAAAACAAAACAAAAATTAATTACAAGCTTAAGAGCTTAAAAATTGAAATAAACAGCAAAAAGTAAGTAAGATAGGAAAGTAATAAATGAATTATAAATTATAAAGTAAATTTGGAATATTGGGATAGATAAGTGATGATTTTAGAAATTGGATACTGGGGGGGTCTAAATATTTTAAACACAAGGTAAAAGAAATACAGTGGTACCTCTACATACGAAACGCTCTAGTTACAAAATTTTCGACTTACGAAGAGCGTCTTCAAGAAAAT
>JAEANM010019200.1:0-12429 GCA_017656035.1 Myanophis thanlyinensis | reverse complement strand
ACCCGCCCGGACGCCCCGGACAGGACGTAAAAAGAGGACATGTCCGGCCAAAAGAGGACGGTTGGTCACCCTAATACTGAACCTATATGTACTCCACGCTGCAAGATTTGATGCAGAAAAGCCCTTCCCTCCCAATGCTAAATGGGAAGGTTTTAAAAGCGAAGAAAGGAAGCCAAAACTAGTTTTTTAACTGCACCCTCTTTTCCCAGATATATAGAATATACTTTAGTCAGGCCTCATAGACAAACTCAGATTCCACAGACAATTTATTATATGTATTTATATTTATGTATTTATTATACATACATTACATATTCAAGTTGTTTGCCATTTTTTCCTGAACACTTCCTTACTCATTTGATGTATGACTTTGGAACATTCCTAACTACAGTAATGTTTACTCTGGAGAAAACATATTGATACAATTTAAAGTGAATGGGCTATGGCCACTGATTTCTGGTACACCCTGTATATACAAATAAAGTGCTGAAGTTTGGCTCTGGAAGAGCTAGTCCCAGTATATGCCACAGCATAGTTCAAGATTCATAAAAGAAGAGGAAAATGTTCCCTCCTGCCCACTTACTACATGGTTTATTATAATATAATAATAAAAAATGCTCATATTTATTCTAAGGAATCTATTTCCCACCAGCTTATGCAATCAATTCTTCAAATTCATATTTCAACATTTTAAGTTTTGAAAATAATTTGATTAAATCGAACTCAATATTTATTCCAAATTAAACTCTCACTGATCTCAGTGTGAGTTAAACACATGCCATGTTTGCTGGATTGCAAGCTGGCCAGGGACAGCCACGCGGGGGTGGTGGTGTGTTTGTCCAAACAGCCCAGAAGATAGCTTCCCTCCCTGCTATCCAATTTAGCAAATAAACTTTAACATCTGGGAAGCAAGCAATATTGGAAGTTTAACTTTGGTACCAGGTTTTTTTTTAGATGTTTATGGTTTTAATAGATTTATGTACTATATTGTTTTATTATTGATGTTGTTGATTGGGAACCACCAGGAGTTCGATATAAGATGGCATCTATTCAAAACTTTTAAATAAAATAAATAAAATAAACAGCATCACACATAGCAATATATCCCCAGAGGAAAAGTTTCATCAGAAGCAAACTCTGATGCCAGTTCTGACAGTTCCTGGCTCATTCAAGAGGTGAAGCTTGCCATGGTATTTGCAAAGAACCACATTTCCCCCTTGAAATATCACTCTGTAACACAAGTGCCAATATACACTGATGCTGATAAAAATGAACAAACAATGATACGTTGTCCAGGAAAACCTTTTTAAGTCTGAGATTTTTGTGATCACTCAATTCACTTTATTCCAACGTTTTCAAAAGAACAAACTGTGGGAAATTTTGTCACCAAGAAAGGCTATGAATCTTATCATAGTTGCCATGGACAGAAATGAGAAGCCCTACTAGAGAATCTAAGGATCCCTTGTCCCCTATAACCCTCTGCCATCTTATCTAGGTTTCATATACATTCCATGCCTGATAGGTATGATGACTAATAGTCATCAGTGGATCTTCAGCATACTGTATACATTTTGCTCATTCGTTCATGCCAGCTTCTGAAAGTACATCACTACATCTTAAGATACTAAATTCTTTACATTAGAGGTCTCCAATCCCTGGGCTGCAGCCTGCTGGGAACCAGGCTGCCGATACAGGAGATACGCATGCAAAGCTTTGCACATGTGCAGGATTTGTGAAAGCATTCTCCCCTGCCATCATAACCACCAAAGCTACTGTTCCACTGAACCAAAAAGATTGGGGACCCCTGCTTTACATGCACCTTCTCAAATATGATGACCTTCGGGTGTGCTGGAACTGCAACGTACAGAATTACCAGCCACTTTTTATATTCAGGGAGTTTCACCTCAAACACATATGGGATCGGCTGGAGAAGGTAGCAATAAAACAACTGAGCTGAATAGCATTTTTGTTTAACTGTTCTAAATCTTCTACCAATTGGGAAGTAAGATTTTTCCTACCAACTTCATTGGCTGAATCCTATTTTCAATATTATGGGATGACGGGGGGAGGAAGGGAAAATAATTGTTTTCTCCATACCAAGAATGAGCACATTCTATTACCACGTCCTCTGTTGTCAATTTTCCACTGAAAGCCCTAAACATATTAACCTTTGCTTATACAACACGGGTTTTACCTCTGCGTTGGCATGAGGAGACAAATGGGCTATGGCTTCATTTATAAAACTATGTTCCACTGGAATATAGTTGCTATGTGAGATTGGCATCCTCTAAATTTGACATATAAATTAAATTAATTACATTAAATTAATAAATATGTAAGATGAGCCCATGGAGTATCAAGTTCATTTAATTACAAGTACTTTAAATGAATGAAAATTCTTTGGGGTCACCTTCTAACCAGTACTGTGATTGGTTCTATTTACTTCATTTTACCATTCTTACTAAATCCTGTTTAATAGAAATATGAAGTATAATTATACTAAGTATTATTAATGTAAAGTTTTCAACATACATTCTGATAAACTGTGTTGGAAGATACTTTGAGAAAGCTGAATTCTAAAAACGTACTGTTAAATACCTTTAAATAAATAAGCAAGTAAGTACATAAATAAATCATTGGTTTGGTTGCACATCTCAGATTTCTCCCAAGTGCTACAATATCCTATTGACCTGGGGCAATTACAATTGTATACATTATTCTAAGTGCACATGAACTGGCCTGAATAAATTGCTTTTAACACAAGCTTAGCTGCTTTACTACTCATGTCTGTGCCTATTATAAAACTTTGAAGGGCATTATTATTACTTCTGCTTTGTGAATATTTTCAATTTGTTTCTAGTTCTAAATCCTGTTGTACTAAAAGAATCCTACCTCATGACCATTTAGGTTTATCCAGGTTCCTTTGTTATGTGGTTTAGAATACTATTAAATTACTGTTCAGTAACATCTCTTTTGCTATCCTTGTAATTTTTTTACTCAACCAACTGGTCAATCTTTCCTTTAAGTGGTTACTTGCTTCTGATTTATTTAAACTACATTTCAAATAATCACTCTTAATTATTATTATTAGCAACTATTATTATGTGGAATACTACACACAAGAACAATCTTTTTCAATGTGGAAATTATATTATCTCTTCCCTGGGAATTGCAAAACACATAGTTAATGACTTATTGCATTCTTAGAGTGTCCAAGGATGAAATGGAATTGTTTCCCCCTATTTTAAGATGGTTTGAACAATTTTAAGGATCAAATGAGTAAATATTGCAAATCTGAATCGAACGCTTCCCTTCATTAAAGGTTTCTCCTCTTCCAGTCATGTTTAGCAATGTTTATCTCCATTTCTCAGCTATGGGAGGCAGTGTCGTCCAAAGGCACTTCTGTGATCATGTGACCAGCATTACTATCTGCTGAGGCACACGGAACGCTGTTACTTTCCCACCAAATGGTACCTGTTTATCTTCTCGCATTTGTATGTTTTAGAACTGCTAGATGGGTAAGGAACTGAGGCAAGTAATGGGAGCTCACCCTGTTGCATGGCTCCTTGACCTCAAACTTGGACTGTCAGCTTTCCAGCTAACAAACTCAGTGTTTTTAACCACTGAGTCATTGTGCCCCTCTGCCATCCACTAAAAGGTCAATAAGAATTGAGTGACTATATGCAGCCTATAGTTCCTCGCTGTAGACTTACCATCCTCCTATATTTCTTTTCAATGAGCTTTTACTTTTTCTTTATTATTTGGAACACATTCTATTTTGTAGGAAAATAACTGTTAATTAAACTGGTGCCTTAGAACCCTAACCATAGTGACATGCTCTTGGATTTGATGAAACCTTATTATGTTTCAGATATTTAAAAAAAATGTTTGTGAATAATTTCCAAGAAGTAACCGTTAATAATATATTTGACTTTCATATTTTTACCATTGCAGCGAAGTTTCCACTTTTGAACTCAGATATACTTTTGTTACATTAGACATTAAATTTGGTAGCACTTTTACCCATCTATTATTAAATAATGCAATTGGCACCAAAATAAATTATTTACAACTAGTTCCCTTGATTTCTTGGAGAAAGAAATATTTTTACTTGTTTATTAAAAACTGCTAGCAGTGTAATAAATGAAGAAAAATTAGTAGTTATACAGTAAAAAAATCCATCCCTACATATATTATATGGGTTAAAGTACTGTATATATGAATATATGAGGGGGGAAGAAATAAAGAAAAATAAAATATGAAAATTTATAATTATTAATGTTAAACAAATTAATTTAAAAGGTAATTAATTCTGTGATAAATATAGAAGTTCAATAAAATGAGGAACATCTATTTTTGGAAGGAAAAATTAGAAGAACCATAGGAATACCAAGTAATACTGTATATCATTAATGAAATAAAATTTCTTTAATATACATTGTAACTGTAGATATTTATACAGTACCTGTGTGAATGATTTGAAGTTTTTTTTTAATCCCCTATTTAAGCACTAGATACCAAAATCTTGAAAGTGCACAATAGGGTTTTAGAAAAACTATTCATACTTATGATTTGAATAAATTGGTCAGTAATGTTTTACAATATTTAAGCCTAAGAAAAAGGAGAGTAAAGAATTGCTGGGGAATCTTTACGTATTAAAATACTTTAAAGAGTTTAGAAATTCAACAGTCTGGATTCAAAGAACTAAAATAATTTCAATGATAGGTCAGAGATATGTGGCTTACATCATTACCCAAAAAGCAGAAACAGGGGAGATGCAGCAGAAACTTCTTAAAATTCTGTTTCGGTTGGGAAGATTAAAATGTGTTGCTGGATTGTTACTGGAATTATCCAAAGATAACTTTTTGGAGATAAAATAGCGTTTGTAACTGTAATGTTAGTTTACAAATTTAGAAAAGATATGTAAGTAACTAAAACAAGATCAATGCAGGAAATAAATATAAAAGAGATGTTTAGATGAATGCCCTAGGACCGTGCTGGCGAACCTATGGCACGAGTGCCACAGGTGGCACGCAGAGCCATCTTGCTGGGCACACAAGCTGCTGACCAACTTGCCTCCAGCTGAGGATGCACATACGATTGCACATGCATGCATACGTGATTGCAGAGACCTGGCTGGTCTTCGGGCCTCTGCTGTGCATGTGTGTGATTGCAGCAGGAAATCCAGCTGGTCTTCGGAGCTCTCCTACACATGCACATGTGATTGCTCATGTGTGTGTGAGTGCCTGTGCACAGCACACGTGCATTGCACATGCAAAAGCTGCATGCATGTGGAGATAGTGCGGTTGCACATGCAGCACACATGGAGGAGTCGCACACAAGTGCGGATGGCATGCACAAAGCATGTACTTTTCGGCACTCGGCAAGTAGAAGGTTCACCACCACTGCCCTAGGATAGAGGTCCCCAACCCCCAGTCCATGGACCAGCACCAGGCCGCGGCATGCCAGAAACAAGGCAGCGCAAAACAAGCAAAGCCCCATCTCTGTGATGCAAGCAGCATGTGGAACCATGTCCCCTCCAGTCCCTGGATAAACCTCTTGCCACCGAACCAGTCCCTGGTGCCCAAAAAGTTGGTAACCTCTGCCCTATGAGATGCTAAAATTGTTTATGCTACACACTGGATAGTAAATATAACACCAAATTTGATAGAATGGTTATTTCATGTTTGTCAGACCACCAAAATGGAACAACTTGATTTATACATAGCAAGTTAGGGACACAAGCAAAGAATACGATTTGTCAGTCCAAAATGATACAGTACTAAAAGAGGAAATTTGGACATATTTCAGCTCAATTTACACTTACTGTGATAGCTTCCATATTTCCTAATTGAATGACTGGATCTCATTACAACCACTAACAGGGCTACAATAAACATTTGTTTTTACTTTTTAAAAATGATGCTAAAACAGGAAGTTTTCATTAGAAATGCTCAATTTCATGGGGAATGTTTGTTCTTCTGTTTATTTATTGGACTCATTACCTGTTAAAGGCATAAATCAAACACTACTCCAAATGATTACTTTAAATTATTAAAATGAAACAAAATCTAAATTAACTTTGTTTTTTGTAACTGCATTTTGCAATTTCTACTTCTCTCTATCTTGCCTCTGCCCCTCTCACTGTTTTTTGCAAGAACAAATGTTATTTTCTTATTGTTTGCGTAGATTTGAAAGTATTTTATAATTCTTTGTATCTGAAATATCAATTCCTTAATCTGTTTAGGCCAGACTTTCCACAAACCATGCAGGGCTTAAAGAGTAATACATATTTAGAATTCTGGCCAGAATTGAATCCAAACATCTGTCAGACTTTTTAAAATGTCATTGCTGCAGATGTCCATCCTAAACTCTGTTATTTTCTTGACCTCATGGTATCAGCACAGATGTTAAATCATGAGCCAATGCTTGAAATAGAAAGTGACTGCAAACAAAAACTAAACCAGCCATAATTGGCACCACTATGTTACCTCTAAGCTGACCCAGCTCACACATGATTATACTTTTAAGTCTCTGTTAATCCTGTTTAAGTAACTGGCTTACATAACTGCCAGGTGACACTAGGTAATGGTCTGACATGCAGTCAACTATTGATCCTCAAAAATATTTTTTTAGCAGAAGATAAAAATGCAAATAACATTCACTCTGCGCATTCAAGACAAAATTCACATGACTGGCAACAAAACAGCATTGATATTTTGGAATGATTCAAGAACAACTGCCTATTCTCTTTGCCTTCCTCTCTATTTTCTCCAGTGAAAAGAGTGTGGATGTCATGAATATCCTGGAATCTATTTTCCACAGCAGAGAAAATCATGGACTGGGAAACTTGCCAAATTAGGAGCCGTTCTGCAGTGATTCTCTAGTGGCTTCACCTGTTAAATCTTCTTTGGTTGGAGTAAGGGGTGTCAAACTGGTGGCCTGTGGGCTGGATGCATCACATGCAGGCCACACCCACACCAGCTCCGCGAAGGGAAAAAACATAGTGAAATGCCATGTGACAGCAACGTGATGCCACAAGTTTGACACCTGTGCTGTACAGTCTAGAAAAAGTAATCCATCAAAACTAAAATAGAGAATCTGTGGTTCTGATCAGATCATAATTTCCAATATATATTTCTCTTCAGGAGTCCTGTTTAGGGTGGCCACAACAAAGCTTTACATCCTTGAAAAGGAATAGGATGACTAGATGACTAATTATGACTATTTTTATTCTCTCTAGAAAAAGGAAAGATTGTGAAACTGCTCACATATACTCCAGGCAGCTGCTCCTTGCAAGTAGACTGCAGGAATCAATGTTTTTGCTGTTAATCCATGAATTGAGTGGCTGAGAATTGAAGGAGTTTAATCAAGCATTTAGCATGGCCTATATGGACAAAAAGCTCAGTTGAGCCTCATTTTTTAATAGCTTTTAAACTGCTTTTCAACTATTAAAACCATCGAATCAGCAAGTTTTACAACATGAACTGAATGAATCTCCATCAATTCTTGGAAAAAGAAGTTTAAAGTATGGTATAAACAGGAAAAGGATAATTAGAATTTTGACTTTAGAAAGTTATAAATGCATAAAATCCAGAACAATTTAAAATAATCTTGAAATTAGTTATAAGAAATCTTCCCTAGGAAAATATAGTGGTTTAAAAATGATAAGATGGGATTTTGAAGGTTGGACATCTGAGGCAACCAGACAGAACTTTGCCCTGAGGGACAGAAGAAAACATTTCGACCAGGTCGGGTGGCTTCCTGCATCATGGACTTGGATCTGGTGCTTCCCTGCCTCTTGATACAAGCCTTGGCTGCTACATTGTCTATCAGGATCAGGACATGGAGATGGGCTACCTCGTTGTGGAAGTTCTTGAGGTCCAGGAGTACTGCTCGCAGCTCCAGCCAATTGATGCTGTGAGTCAGATCCTGTGGGGACCACATCCCCTGTGCCATGTTGTGGTGAAGATGGGCTCCCCAACCGAACAGATTGGCATCTGTTCTGATGATCATCTGATCCAGTTCCCTGAAGGGACACCCCTTGTGGATGGCCTGGGAGATCCACCAGTGGAAGGAATGCAACATCTCCTGCGGTACATGGACCCTGATCTGCGAATGGTCCTGCTGGTCCCTTGATAAGGTAGAAGGAACCACTGGAATGGTCTGGAATATAGTCTTGCCCACGGAACTATGGCAATACATGAGATCATCTTTCCCAAGAGCTGAGATAAGATGGTCAGGGTTACCTTTCTATCTCTGCAGATGCAGCCAATCAGGTCCTTGAGGCTCGCTTTCCGATCATGGGAGAGGTAGACTGTGAAGGTGCATGCGTCTATGATTTTCCCAAGATGTTGTAGCCAGGAGGTGGGGATGAAATGGCTTTTGGTAAGATTGATGAAAAAGCCATGTTGCTGAAAGGTTTGCATGGCTGTCTGTAGGTCTTGCTTTGCTGTGCTGGTCAAGGATGACTGAATCAGGATATCATCCAGATAGCACTGAACCGGATTGGAATTGTGCGAAGATGAGCGGTCAAGGCTGCCAACAGCTTCGTGAATATTCTGGGGGCAGATGAGAGACCAAACGGGAGTGCTTGATATTGGTAATGGTGGTGGAAATATGCAAAGTGTAGGAACTGGTGGTGTGATGGGAACGTGTAGGTGAGCCTCTGTGAGGACTATGGATGTGAGGAGGTCCCCCTCTCTGATGGAGTCCAAGATGGTCTGGAGTGAGTGCATTCTGAAGCGTCGATAGACGAGATGGTCATTTAGATGCTTGAGGATCGCTCTCCAACCCCTGGAGGCCTTCGGGATACAAAACAGAATGGAATAAAATCCCAGCCCCCTTTGGTCGGTAAGAACCAGTTGAATTGCCTGTATATGGAGCAGATGCTGAATGGTTGCTTCCATGAGGTTGAAACCTTGATGGGGGCGTGGACTGGAACTCGAGTGTAAGTCCGAACCTGACCGGGTGTCTCACCCAGACGCCTGAAGTAGTCTCGTACCACTGGTTGGTGAAAAAGGCGAGACGGCCACCAATGGGAGGGTTGGATCCACCGTCAGACCTTCTGAAGGGACAACTTTTAACCCCTCAAAAGGACCGCTATGGTGGGAACTGTTGTCTTCTTCAGAATTCCTGGTCAAGGGGAAAGAACCGTTGGCTTCGGCCCGGCTGTCCTTTCTGTGGGCGGAATGTTGAACTATGGTAAAATGGGGAAGGGGAACGATGAGAGGATGCTCGAAATCCCAATGACATCCTCCGCGACTTGCCATCTTTGGAGTCCACTAAGAAGGGGTTGAGAGCTTCTCCATATAGCTTGTCCTGCTTGAATTGAGCCGCTGCCAGTCGCCACTTATGTTTTGTGTCGGCTGGCCATTGACGCAGCCACAACATTTGTCTTGTGGAGAATATCAACCCGATAGAGCAGGAAGCGAATTTAGCAGCGTGTAGGGTAGCATCCTCCGCAACAAGCTTGTTGATGTCTTGGTGAAGACAAAGGTCAGATGTTGTTATTCAAGTCTGAAGTTGGCGAAGCCATAGCAGGGATGCTCTGTTAAAGAAGGAAGCCGTTGTAGAGGCCTTGACAGCCCAGGTGGCTGCCTGGTGACCTTTACAAAGAAGCTGCTCCATCTTCCTGTCTTCCAGTTTGAGGGCTTCTTCCACCTGAGTGAGAAGAATATTATCTGAAGCTAGAGCTGCAACCGGCGCATCCTCTGATGTGGGTTGTAGAGCAGAGCTCAATTCAGCTGCAACGTTGTAAAATTGGCACTCTGCTAAAACCAGAGGAGGACAGGCTACGGGTGCCAGCCACTGCCTCTGAATGATGTCTAGGAACATCTGTGGGGCTAGAACTTCCTCCGCCCTGACCATCTGCTCTGAGAAGAGAAGGCATCCGGCTCCCATAATCTTGGAGAACGAAGACTCGCCCTCCGGAACATGCTCCCCCAGTTGTGTGACAACCTTGGCTTTATTTAGGAGCATTCGGAATAAGGCCAGGAGAAACAGGCCTGATGTCACCAGAATCTTCAGTGAGACATCCTCATCTGCCAAAAGCAGTAGCTCCTCTTCTCCAGAGTGTAGGATACTGTGGTTCGAATCTGAAGCTGAACCTGGTTTCCAATAATCCAAAGTGTCATAGTAGGGAGGAGAGGCTCCTCCCCATTGGGAACTCCCCTGGAGATCCTTCCCAGAAGTGCCTGGATGAAGTGGGCTTTGGGCTTGTTGTGTCTCCTAGGAATTTCTGCTTCATAGCCTCCGCTATAAACATCCTCACTTGGGACAGGAAGAGTTTCTGCAGGGACTCAGAGTGGGCCCCTGGTGCTTAAGGAGGTATGGAAGACACAGAGGGCAATCTGCTCCACGGGAAAGCTTCCTCACTTAGTCCACCAGATAGGAAAGGGTCGGGAGATGGCCCTCTGGCCTTCTTGGTCGTGGGCTGAACCTGTTTAGAGGTCTCAGAGGATATGTGTTTCCTCTTTACTGTGCATTTTCAATGTGATTGAGAAGACATAGATGAAACCCTGCTGGAGTTAGCATTGTCAGCTGAAGGATCCATGCTGCCTGAGAAAGAAGGCAAAAAGATAAGAATCAAGACAAAAACAGAGAAGATAAGTTACAATCTTTATTCCAAAGTAGCCCTTAAAGAGAAGACCCCATACTAATGTTTTCAATTCTAGATCCTAGGAGTCCTGGAAGGAGCTCCTTGGTAGGCCTGCCACACATAGTGGGCTATAGCCCAGACTGGATGCTGGGCTAATCTCAGTTCAGGGAACTCAGCAACTGAATCAAGCCTCATTGAAGGGTGGTAATTCTGGACATGCAATAATGGCTAGAAACTTCAGGGAAAGAAATTCCCTGATCCTATTGCCATAAATGGTGAAGAAAACTGGAGTCTCCCTTGTTCTGAACCCAAGAGGAAGTGAACTTTTGCCTGGGTTTTAAAGAGCATATCTGAGACCAATTCAGGCCCTATAGGTTGTACCAGCCTGTGAGGGCGAAGAGACTCAGGTAAAAATTCCATAGCAGTAGCACTTAGATTTATACATATATACCTCTTTCAGTGCTGTCCTCTCTCTCAGTAAACAAGGAACCTGGTGCATGTGGCCTGATCCCTTTTTCTGTAGGTCAGCAGGAAATGAAAGAGAAACCGAAACCAGACAGCTCTGCTAAGGCCGGAGCTGCATGAGGCCACTAGTCTCCTCCCCCGCTCCTCTGCACTCCCCCCCCCCAATTGCGAGCTGCAGGATCCGGAAGGAATGCCTGCTGGCCTCAGGGCCTGGAGTGGCCATTTGGCCCAGGGATGGTATGGCCTCTCTGAAAACGTGTCCTGGCCGCTTCACCATCCCATGAGGCTCTGCCGCTCCTGCGCTGGCGAAGTGCTCGGCATCTTCGTTGGTCCTGGTGGAAGGGGGGTATGGCTGATTGCCTCCAACCATGAAGCAGCACTTGGCACCTTTGTTGGAGAAGGGGGGGGGCCTCCGCCACCCATGCTGCCTTCCTTAAGTGGTTTGGTGGGGGCTTCGACCCAAAATTGGCATGGAAAAGAGGCCCGAAGCCTGTGCGAGCATCCTTGAGCCCTTCCGTCGTCTAATTGTCAGGATGGAAAGGTCAAGCTGTGAAATTTCTTTGCTGCAAGTGCTTGTCAGTCCCCTCTGAAGAATACTATGGCAGTCCCTGATGGAATTGGGACTGCCCGCTCCGTTTTGTACCAAACCGCCTATACTCACAATTGCTTAAAGTTATTCAGAGGATAGGAGAAGAAAGCTCAACCTTTCGAGTTGAATGGCTGAGCAGAAGCTGGGAAGCAGGTGGAAGGGATGTGCCTTTTAAGCTTCTCAGCACTCAGCCACAGACTTAGAAAGGAAGAGTGGTCTCCATCCTCTGGATTCTCTCTCCTCCAGCAAACAGAGAAGATTGAATTTAGAAGAGGCTATAGAAGAGGAGCAGGCTTTACTGCATAAAATTGAGACTGAGACTTATATGAATATGGATTTAAAATGCCATTGTAAGAATGATATAATACTGGATATACAAATGAAAATGCTGTATGCCTTAATAATTAAAAGGGGTATACGAATAAAAACCAGAAGAAGGATTTGGATAATGTTCTTAATTGGGATTTATAAAAGAGACTACTTAAAGTTTTGAAGAGAGTTCTGAGAAGAGACAAAGAGAAAAATGAAGTCAAGCTCTGGGATGTTATTTAAAGATTGCTAAAATCTAAAGGAAGGAATGTAAAATTGGTTTATTTACTTAAACTTTAAAAATTATATATTTTTTCTGATAATCTTTAAACAATTTTTACTGACCAAGACCAAATGACTTTAGATATTTAGAAAAATATTTTGTTATTTATTTTTAGATAAAGTGATGTTATCATGTTAAAGTAAAGGGAAAGAATATAAAATTTGTGTAAGGTTAAAATATATA
>JAEANM010019199.1:0-12429 GCA_017656035.1 Myanophis thanlyinensis | reverse complement strand
AAACACCATTGTGCTTAGTTTATTGGAAAAAATGGCCATGCCTTCTAGTTTGTGACGGTTGTCGACCCAGCGAAAATAGGCTTTTCTGGGCTCTCTGTTCCCTGAATCGGGTCTTCCTCGAAACACAGGGTTCCTGCTAGTAACTAGTTTGGCGGGCCAGATTAAAAAGCCCAACGGGCCGGATGTGGCCTGCAGGCCGTAGTTTGCCCATGTCTGATCTAGGTCATAAGATAGAAGATGGCTGCTTGGATTAAAATAAGGATAAACTTTGTACCATAAACATTAACTCATTTTCTTTAGACTTGTCCTATAATTGCCACATTTTGAACTGAAATCAATAGGATAGTTGTTAAGATTTAGTCACTATATGTTAAGCATGTATATGTTATTCCTGGTAATTTTCCATATATTTGGAGTCTATCAAGAAATCAACTCTATTTCAGACATGGGATTAAAAAATATATAACATTGGAGGAGAAGTCTGTGTCTGATTTGTAACAATAGATTTTTGTTACATGTTGTCTGTGAACATTTGAATTATGTATTTTTTGATGAAGAAGCAAGGAAGAAGACTTCTAAGCAATATACAGTAATGCATTTTGGGAGCTGTACTGTTTAATAACAATGTTTTGATCTCCCCACTTTTTTTATCATGATTACTAACTTCAAGGATAATTACCTTAGGTTGTACAGTACTTTTCTTCTTTTATTTATTTTGTGTTAATAACATATCTGTGTTTCATAGAATACTAGCAAGTGAAGCAAACTGAATGAAAACAAATTCAATAACACTGTAGAATTTAACATTATTTAAGGAATGGTTCTGTTGAACATTAAAATGATTTTACTTTACTTTTCTGGATTAAAGCACATTATAGTTAAAGTTTCTCTGTATGTTTGATATGTTACTATATGGTAGCAAGACTGAGCCGCCTTATTTTAGAAGGAACTCCTGGGAAGATTGTGCTAAGGGAGATGGGGACAAATAATCTAGCAGCTGACCATTTCTCTCTACAGTAATCTGTTTTCAATCCTTTGGGCTGCCACTTCAGAAATAGTTGGCCATATAAAAAGGTATAAAGCTAAATCCAAGAGGATTCAGACTGATAGTGTTGAAGTACTATAAATGGGCCAGAGCTTTATAGCTGTGGAACAGCTGATCTTAGGATAGTGCCAGTCGTCTATTTCCAGGGAGACAGTGAGCAAATCAGAGTGACAGTCAAAATAGTTCTCTAAAGACTGTATCCAAGTGTTATACTGGTGGAGTATAACAATAATAATGGATTTCTATAAAACATTGCATATATATGCTATACATCCACATTGCATATATATGCTATATATCCACATACATACATATTCATCTATAATGCCATCAATGTACTGTACTGTTGTCATTTTGCAGTCCACACACAACTTATTACAACAACTGTGGCTGATGATTACTTCCCAACATCCAAAAAACACAATTCATCCATTAACATTATGCTTTGTCCACAATATACGTGATGCTGCTCTGTTCACCTGATAGCACCTAATGAATTATCTGCACTTTGATTGTGCTAGGAGGGAAGCATAGAAACTGAAATAGTGAAATTGGAGCCATTTCAAGTAATTTGAACTGCGAGAGTGGAACCATGAAAAGCCAAAAACAATGCTACAGAAACCAAAGCGAGATCCTTGGGTGCAGTGGCGCTGCCTCCATAAAATATTTTCCATGAAGCATGAATAAAATAGAGTAATGCAGCATAGTAATATGCTTAGCAGTTACTTGATACTATCTTGCCCTGAAACAAGTTGATAGGCCTACTACTCATAAAAAAGCATAGCAGGTGGACCTAAAGCATAGAAAGCATAAACTACATACAAATGTCCTCTGGACCACCTAGCAAAGCATTAGTAAAATTCCAAGATGACATAAAATGGAGACATCCCTAAAAGGTTAAGAGGATAGTTCATAACATACCTCTCTAGAGGGGCTGCAGTGACCATCAGATATTGGCAGAAAAGCAGTATCCCACGGCTGGTCAAGTTGGCAGCAATGTACCTTGCCTGGCTCACTTATAATCTAGCATGCCAGTTGCCTGGTAAGATTCTTCCTTTTCTTTCTCAGCCTGTGCATGTTGAAAGGAAGGTCATAGCAGATGGGGTGGGGGGTGGGGGGGATAAAGATCAACCCAGAGATTAGGGAGGCATTTTTAGCCAACCAATCCCTGGCCATGCTCTGAGTAATGATTTGCTGACAGCACAAGGTGAACACATTACTGCAGAGAAAGCAGAAAATAAGCTAAAGCATCGGGGTGTTCTCCTTTTCTTGGGATTTCCTTCATGTTTCATTTCTTTTCCATTGCCATCCTGACCTTTTCTCTAACCTTGGATGTGGCCTCCTCACATCTTCTAGCTTGCTCTCTCCTTTTCTCAACTATTTTTACTTTCCTGTATCAGTCTAACCCACCATCATCCTTTCCTAATCTGCAGTCTTTAAGACAAACTAGAAATCATGACTTTCACTTCAGTTTTTGCCTATGGCAGGCTGCTTAATATTAATATTGTGAGTTCCAGATCATACTGGGACCCCAGGCAAAGAACTGAAGGTTCTTCATCTACATACCTTGATCCCAATTTTCCTTAACTTCTATGCTTTACCCTTATTATCATTTAAATCAACCAGGCAAAGACTAAATCTATTTGCTTGTCTTCATCTTGTTCAGTATTCACTGATTTATTGATGTTTCTGGTTCTTTCTTGTTGATGTGGCATTCTGAGATCTAATAATAATAGGAAAGTTATCATTGTTTTATATACATAATGTTATTATATATCATTACTATGTTGGAAGAAATATCCATCTGGTTCAGCTCCAAGCCGGGAGAAAGACATTGGAAACATACAGGCTGATTGGAAAGATGGTTTAATGATAAACAGAACCACATGAGTAGTTCTAGTGCAGCTGACCACCTGGAGTTGAGAGTGGGGGGTATTTATACCTTCTCTTGGGCTTTGCACTTGAACTTCCTGTTCCTGTGCAAGAACATGTACTCTATTGGCTGTTAGACTCCCATGAGTTTGTCTGAACTAAGTTTGGTTGAAGTTTGGTGGGGGAGGGGGTGCAATTGAGATGATGCAATGAAGGGGCTTGTGTTCTGAAAGGGTGTTGGGCAATTCCTATTGTGGCTTAGGGCTAATCCTACCTTTGTTGGATCTTGGGTGAGAGTATTTGCTTATGAATAGAGCTAGCTATCTCTTTATCCCTTAAATGCTGACAGGTCAGGGCTGCTTCTATCTCCAAGAGCATATGTTTCTCTTTAGGGAAATACAATATTCTGCCTTTTTAATATTTCCTAAAACATTTCATTCTTCTAGGAGAGGGGTGGGTGCTAACTTTCTACAGCTATTTTATTAAACAAATAAATGATTAAAATTAAATTAAAACCATTAGATCTTACACTAGTATACTTTTACCTTACCTGACAAGCTAAACAAAACAAAGCAAAACAAAACAATGCTTGAATTTCTCTGTAAAATGATAGTTAGGAGCTCAATGGGATGAATTTGGTTCAGTAGATTCCTAATGGCAACTTGGACATTTACTATCTTTCCTCATTCCTAGAAGTATCATGTTTATCCTGATGTTATAAAGGAGTGGGCCTTGGTAAGCAGTGAAGGGCAACCAGACACAATGGTACCATTGAGGAAGGATTTTGTTGCTTTAAATTTTAGACGTTCACCAGCCAATTTTTGCATCTTGTTTTCACTGCTGTAAAAATTGAATGGTTGCATTCCATTACTAGGAAATGTAGCTATAATATAAATTCTACTATGTAAAATGATGGGAAGATATTTTTTTTTGAAACTAGGACAAATTGACTGAATATTTCTTGGGTTAAGCCAAAGGATTTGTTGGACAGGGATGAGACTGGAGAAGAAAAACGGTAGATTTCTATTTAATGAAAGGTAGGAAAAAATGCTCATGCTGCAGATTCCTCATCCACATTCACTTATAGTCAACTGGTGTTTGAATTTTAATGCACAATTAAGAAGATAGACATCACTGCAAAAATGTTAATAACATGTAGGAAGAAGAAATGTCTTTGGCCCATAGCCACAGTTAGATGTCTTTCCCCTTTGTCCTGAAGAGGAAAAAATTCTGCTTAAAAAAAAACTTTTTATATGCCAGAATTACAGTATAAGTTATAGAAGCTCTACTTTTCTCACAAACCTGATTTATGAGATGGGTGCTGGAATCTGGATGAGGTACTTCTAGAAAATAGTTGTGTCAGCTTACTAGATTTGAAATTGTATTTTGCTACTTGTTGTTTGACTTGGATGAAATAATGTTGTTTAGAAATAAATTTTTAGAAATAGATGTCACAACCTGAGGTTTGCTTGGCATGAATATTTAACGGTATGATAAAGTTAAAATTAATTTGAATTTCAAAAAACATTTTCATGAGACATGTCATATTTGTATGACAGATATAAACCCAAATTATATCCCCAAACATTTTTATGGATCTCAACTCAAGAAACATTTAATAGAAGAGAAATAGCGGACAAAGACAACTGGTTGAGTTTCTGTGATAATTAGAAAACCAGCAAGGGGAATTTAAAATTAAATCAAAAGAGCAACTAATAGCAGAAGGACGTTGTTTTCAGTGGTTTTCTCATTTAAAGTTATTAAAAAGGTTTCAAATGGACACAAAGATATATGGTATGGAGCAAAGTAAGATAATATGTGAATTATAATTGTGTGTACTGATGATGAACAAGTAATTGCTAAAATGTATAAATTTTGTTGAAATTTAAAACAGGAAGAACATGTTAAGAAATGTAGGAGAAACTGGACTAAGAATGTTAGTTAGCCTTTTAAACTTTGTAATATTTTAGTTTTAATTGTATCTTTTTTCTTAACACTGTTTATCTTTGTTTTTCAAGTCAAGTCGACTTTATTGTCATTTCAACAATATACAGTACAGTACACAGTGAAACAAAACAATGTTTCCCCAGGACCAAGGTGCTGCATCAGACAACATAGATTAAAAAAAAAAAAAGCAGGATACAGAATTTTTATTTATGCTTTTATACCACTTTTGATGTCTTTATACTAAACTACTCACAGTCACTTAGGTGAGATAGGCAGTGTAGAAATGTGATAAATAACAGTATACAATGCAACATTTATGTTGTAGTTCTTGAGGTCGATAGCAAGAAGCCCAATTAACAAGTAAGCAGAAACACTATTAACTCTGAAATCAAAATCTAAAGATCCAGAAAGTTTTTTTTTTCTAAAAAAAATCCAAGAATGTTCTTAATTAGGACTCTATACAATGATCCATATTCACAAGAGGAGTGAAAGCAAGGAAATGTGGGAGTTGAGGCACTTATATAACAGAAGATCTAATATTGTAGAATGACTCCCACAAAAGCCCAGAATGCCATCCAATCAGGAGAGTATGCTGGAGTTGTTATAAGAGATGGGAGCCCCCAAACCATTTTCAAAGAAAGCACATGATCTTCCAACCACTTTTACCCAGTAATACTAGCAAGACACAAAAGTAACTGATGGAGATCATATATTTTGTTTCAGAATTGCCTTTCAAGAATTTTGAGGCCTTTCCTAGTGAGAAGTGCTAGCTAGCATCTAAAATATTTTAGGAAGCATGCTGCCTCCCAGTGGCCTTCTTAATGTATGATAATTTATAAAAGTTTGCTGCAGAAGGAAAGAAAACTATAGGTAGAACTTGCTTAATGACTGGTTGCTTAGTACCTGTGGAAGTTACAGTGGACTTCCTCAGAGCTACTTATGACCTGTTTTCAAAGTTCTAATACAATCCCCGATTAGTGATTGCATTTTGAGCACTCAGCAATTGGCTTGCATTTACAGCCATTTACAACGTTTCACAGTCACATAACTCTGATTTTTGCCATTTTTGGCAGTCTCTGGCATGCACTTTTAATTTCTAGCAAAAAAAATTCCCCTTTGGGTCAAACAGATTCACTTAACAACCAGGATGTGTGCTTAACAATCACGGCATTCGCTTTACAACTGTCACAAAAAAGGTTGTAAAATCAGGTCATTGGTGAAGCCACAACTTAGAACTTCAATTCCAGGCTCAATTATGGTTAAAAATTGAGAACTACCTGTTATTCTATCAGTAATCTAAACTATTCTAGATCATCAAGAGCTTCTCATTCTGCTAGGATGCACAGAAAAGAATGACAGGAAGCAGACTCTTCCTGTCCATCTCTCTAAATTTTTTTCTTAGCTCATCCTGTAATAGCCATTCCAAAGGGATAAGCCAGAGGAAGAGATAAGAAGCAAGGTCTTCCTAAGGCTTTGCTAAGAAATCAAAATTTTTAGTTCTCTTCAGGAAGGGTTTCCACTTTTAGTTTAATAGCATAATTTGTTTTTTTCAGGAACTAATGTTTGTTCTGCCTTTTCCTTCTCCAAATTAAGCCACCTATTTCTGTTTTGTGTTGGGTCTTCAAGCCAGACAGAACTGTCTTATTATTAGTGCAGGTTGTCTCCTTAGGGTTTTTAACTTTTCTATACATTTATCCAACCACCGTGCCCTCCTTAAATTTCATTAACCATGACATGAAGATTACTCACAGTTTTTAGATGACTCATCTTCATGATATTGGTGTCCACATACCCACTCTACTGCTTTAGCTATCTAGTTTTAAAGTAGGGGTTTCCATCTTTTTCTGAAATAAATCATGCTTTCTGAACAATCTGTGATTCCTCATTGAGGAAGTCAATAGCAACATGATTAAGGGCTGGGGATCTCTCATGCTACTGGATATTTAGACTGTTGCAGGCAAATCTCTCACACCCAGTCACTGGGCACTGTCCTCCCTGATCATGTTTATTTATTATTTCTTTTATTTATTATTCACATTTATATACCGCCCCACCTCCCTAAGGACTTGGGGCGGTTCACAGCAGATAAAACAAAATACATAAACAAAATTTAAAAGCCAATATAAAACCATTAAATTTGCTGATATTTAAAAATACAGTTAAAAATTAAATTAATTCTAAAATTTAACCAAGATTAAAATACCATGAGGTGTCAGGCCAGGCCGGCTAGTTGGAAAAAGTGAGTTTTTAACGCACGTTGGAAGGCTCGCAGGTCAGTAATAGTCCGAATCTCAGGGGGGAGTTCATTCCATAGGGAGGGCGCAGCCACAGAGAAGGCCCCGAACCCTCGGTTGGCTTGTACAGCTGCTAAGATCAAACATCTGGTTTCCATAACTATTCACATAATTCATGGTCAGGCATTATGCAGTTTTCTTTTATATCTGAGTTTAATATTCATCTGGAAGTGTACTATATATCTGCTTTAGACATGGGTTTAGTAATCTTTTGAAAGGGTGCTAATCTTGATTTACAAAAAAGACCTGGTGTTCTGGTCGATTTAAATTGGGAATGAGAGATGACTTCTGTCAGTTGTCTGTTGCTGGCTCTGCTCCAAATGAGCGCAGAGTATAGATTTTTCACTATTTCTGATGACAAGGGATTTGTACAGAGTAGCTCTACTGTATACTGGTTTTATTATGGGATAAGCTAGGTGTATTGGATCTGGGTTTCCAAAATAGATAGCAGTGAGGATTATAATTTATATAATCTTACGTTTTGCAGTCCAGATCTGGTAACTTTGTATAGGACAAGAGGGAAATTTCCTCTTCCTCCTTATGTGTGTGTGTGTGTGTCAAAAAAGATAATGAATGCAAAGATTAAATCAAAGCCCCACCCTTTTGCCTAGCATTTACAAATATGCTGGGTGATGTTTTGATTGCACCATTAGCCATGGTGGCATAGTGGTTAGAATACAGTATTACAGGCTAATTCTGCTAACTGCAGGCTGCCAGCAGTTCAGCAGTTTGATTCTCACTGGCTTATGTTTGACTCAGTCTTCCTCTCTTCCAAGGTCGGTAAAATGAAGACCCAGATTATTGGGGTCCATATGCTGACTCTGTAAACCACTTAGAGAAGGTTGTAAAGCACTGTGAAATAGTATATGAGTCAAAGTGCTATTGCTATTACAATTGTCATCTTGATTTCTTGACCTCTCACTCCTCACATACTATAATTTGCAAGTAAGGAAATTGCCCCAAAGCCTGAATTTTAAAAATGTTCTAATTTAGTATAATGATTCTGGGTTACAAATATCCAAAAATAAGCAAAGAATAAAAATTTTCTTTATATATTTGCTGCTATCTGTCATCTTGAGGTTTTTAGCCCAGATCTGTTTAAACATAATTTAAAGGACAATATTTGGTAGAAAGTTAGATGCTTGCAAAGGAATAGGTGGGCCCACGTTTAACTATAATGGGCTTTAAGTGTCAAGTTTAACCCAAACAACAACCCTATGCAAGTATAATTATTTCTTCCCTCACCTGTCAAAACTCAGCCTGTATCAGTTGACATTCATAGTATCCATGTATTGTATACTTATGGTATTAGATACAAATTCATGTTGGACATGGGTATGGTTGATTTGTATTACGTTAATTATGTACAATTAAGAGGTTATTCATTTCTTCTCTTTCTTTTCTTCTTTCCCAGCATTATGGATTTCACAAGGAATCTGGTCTTTACATAATGTATCCAAAATTTGATAATTTGAGTCTGGTCATTTATGTTTCAAGGGAGAACTCTGATTCAATTTATTCTATAACCCTTTGCTTTTCTTGGTTATCTATTATACATGCTCAAAAACAACTAGCCTATTTTATTTTAACTGAAATATTATGCAGATGCAGATAACATGGTTTTATTCTAAATGAACAGCTGATGAGGGCCATGACACACAACTCATCCATTGGGAAAGGCCAAAAGCCAATACTATTAAATTTGTTTATGGGCTTCTCAAAACTGTCATGTTTTCAGTTACGCCCTGGAAACTGTGTTAGTTCAATTTATCAATAATGGCTTATATATTTCCTCCAATTGTCAGAAACAATATGTGTCACACTACCATCGAGTAACAAATATGGGTGGTAATGTTCTGCTTTGTACCACTTCATAGTCATTACCACTACAGGAGTAGAAAGCTGGAGTAGACACTTCTTTAGTTTGTCTGTGGACAGCTCCTAAGACACAAAACAACAGTGTACAAAGAAGCAGAAAAGTGTAAGAAAGCAAAAATGCACAACTTATGTAAAGCTGGCTGGGCACAGCATCTGTAGCAAATCCATCCCTCCCTGTATAAATTACAAGTATTTAGATAACAAAACGAGACGAAGATTCTGAACGATCATTAATTCGGACGCTCTTCCTGCAGCTAGACCAGTATTTCTCAACCTTGGTGACTTTAAGATGTTCTGGGAGAATTTCTGGGAGTTGAAGTCCAAACATCTTAAAGTCACCAAGGTTGAGGAAACCCTGAGCGAGACGATTACAATAACAGAGATTTTGCTGAAAGGCACTAGACTAGCCGACTCCCCTTAAGTTACAAAGGTCCTTGCGAGGCAGGAAGAGATCACATTGCGCATGCTCTTTCTTTTCCAGCTTTCGTTCCCAGAGTGGCGCCACGGTAAGGCCTGGCTCTTGTTAGTCTATCCCCCGCGTATCGTCGGCATCCTACGTTTTCGCTGTCCGGTACCCGTCCTTGGCGCCTTTAGGCTCTCTGTTGTTTCCTTTCGTTGAACTCTCTTTGGCCGGGGAGAATCGAAGCTCGAGAAAAAAAAGGTGGAATTGGGATGCCGTTTGGAAGGCGGGCACTTTAATAATCCAGGCCGTGTCTTCCGAACGTGGGAACGTTTGCGGGGCTCCAGGATGTTGCAATGCAGGTCGTCCCGTGCACCGCAGCTTTTTCTTTTTTGGGGGCGGCGGTGGGGTGGAACATACTGTTCGGTAGTGTAGGCCCATCTGCACTTTGTGTGGGCCTGTTTGCATGGAGGTTTTTTTCTCCTCCCCTCCCCCAAGAAAGGTTAAAGTTACGTATAAAGATGAAGACTTCACCATAAAGAGGGTTGATCCCTATGCAAGTGTGTGCATGTGAATTTGTAAGAGATGTGTGTTATTGTCATGCCTGATGTTTTGTGGTGAATTGAGCCAAGCATTTCTAGTTTCATTGAAACATTGATCCAAGTCTCATCCTCTAGGTCAGGGATCTTCAAACTTGGCCATTAAGTGACTTGTGGACTTCAACTCCCAGAATCCCTCAGCCAGCAAAGCTCCCAGGGGAATTCTGGGAGTTGAAGTCCAAACATCTTAAAGTCGCCCAGGTTGAGAAACACTGCTCTGGTTATTGTTGTTTTTGAGAAAGAAATATGCCTCTGTTGGTGATTTGAGATTTAATTTTTTTCTGCTTCCTGTTAAAACATGACAAAACACAGGATGTGATAACGGGTCTTCCTGAGACCACTCCAGTCGCACCAGATTATACTGGCCAGTGGACAAATAATCTTGAGTTAACATAGATGGTTTTTCTCTGATGCTTCTGTAACTTTGTAGTGGTTGGGATACGCAAGTATGTGCCTTTCAGGGTTTTGGCACAGCAGTGAGCGAATGCATCAACCTGTGTAGTGTTTCTCGACCACTAGTGCTGCTATGAAATGGAAAAGAGACTGCAGTTGACAACAAAATTTGTATTTCCCACAGATGTTGATGCCTAAAAAAAACCGTATTGCAATCTATGAACTCCTTTTTAAGGAGGGTGTAATGGTAGCCAAGAAGGATGTCCACATGCCTAAGCATCCAGAACTAGCGGACAAAAATGTGCCCAACCTCCATGTCATGAAAGCAATGCAGGTAAATACTTACCTTAACCAGCAAGTTAAACTGATCTTTGAATTGCCTTGGAGGCACAGTTGACTAATTTACACTTATTAACACTTTTCAATATACTTCTCCAAACCTTTCTGTCCTTGCAAACACCTCTTGTTTTCCACCATGGCCATACAGTTTTACATATATTCTCTTTTGCTCTTTAAACTGTTTTTGAGTATCTCGTAAGTTTCATAACACCCCCCCCCCCTTTATTGGCCATTTCCATTGCTATCAATTATTATCATTCTGTCTTACATTTGCTTTGCTGTTTTCTTTCTCTCTATGGCCAAACAAATGCAATGTATTTGTTTTGTACTGGTAATTCACTTTTGTATTGATCACATTCACTTTCATTCAGCACTCATTCATTCTTGATCCTATCTTTTCTTGTTTTACTACATCTTAATTCAACTTATTTTTATATTTTTTCTGACATACCTAGTTCTTCCTTCTATATAGCAAAGTGGGCACAATTAACCACTTTTCTGCCAATACTATTCCCTTGACATTTCTCCTGTTTTCCTGCTTGAAGAAAGCATTCTACTAAGTATACAGATTTATCTTCTTGCTGTACATATTGCCATTTATGTATAATTTGTTCCATTTTCTCAGTCAGACACATCTATTGTGTTCAATATGTTTAGGCCTTCTTGCATTGTATAAATCTAGCCAGCATAGCATTGTTTGCCTACAAAGGTAATGCATAAGTTCATGTCCTCAACCATCCTCCAATAAATGCCTGTGGATACCTACTATTGCCACAGGCATTTAGTCAACATCTTTCATTTTAAGAAAGAAAAGTTAATAATAGGGCATGACTTTTATATTTAAGTAGTGCTATAGAAATAATTCCAGGAGATACAATACTGTCTTAATGGCAAGCTGATCCTGAGAAAACTTGTGAAGTGGGATTTTAAAAATGCAAACATTATATTCTTTTCTGTTGTTAGCTCTGTTTGGGATTAAGAGCAGACCTTAAGGATAGAAATATAATTGGCGTGAATTATGTCTTTAAAATATTATTCTTTTCCACAACAAGTAATTAGTGTGTCTTCTTAGTCCCTGAAATCTCGTGGCTATGTGAAGGAACAGTTTGCTTGGAGGCATTTTTATTGGTATTTGACCAATGAGGGCATCCAGTACCTGCGGGATTATCTCCACCTACCACCTGAAATTGTGCCTGCTACTTTGCGCCGCAGCCGTCCTGAAACGGGCAGACCCAGGCCCAAAGGTGAGTTTTGCTTTGGAAATTAAGAAATTCACTTTGATAGTTTTGAATTATTACTGAAATTTTGATTGTTTCTCTGCATTTGGTATTTATTGCCAAGGAAAGAAATATTTTGGAAGGGTTCTTCAACTTTACTTAAATATTTATATTGTATGTCTTAAGAGTTCAAAGCATATGATAACAAAACATTAATTTAAAATATTCTTTAATGCATTGTTTAAATTGTAAAATAGTTGATAAATTTAAATGATCCTTGAGATCTATTTCTAAAACAAAAATACTAAGTGCTTACACTACACATTCAGTAAAGAGAGTATGATACTATAAAAAAGTAGGGAGGTTATAAGTGTATTGGATTTAACCTACATAAATTCCTATACGATTTCATGTAATCTATCTATCTATCTTTCTTTCTTTCTTT
>JAEANM010019198.1:0-12430 GCA_017656035.1 Myanophis thanlyinensis | reverse complement strand
GTTTGTGTAGTTGTTTGTTTGTTTGTTGTTGAAAATTTAATAAAATTTTTACACAAAAAAAAAAGCTTCTCATTGCCTCCTATCATTTACCAATACTAGTGAAGGCAGCCACAAAGCTACAAACTGGCCAGGATGAATCTTTGATTTGGAGAAAAACATACTGGAGAAGGCACACAATTGTGTTCTTCCATATAGCTCATCGAAGTTTGAGATGAATGTTACATTTTCTTCAGTTCTGCCTGCTGAATGATATGAAGGAGCTGCCATTTTGCTTCTTTCTTTTGACAGGTACTGAGGACACACTGTTCTCTTTCTTCCATTTCCTCCAGTTCTACCTGTAAAAGCTTTTAGTAATCCAGTGGAGATGAGCATCTTATCTTTTGCAGCATCCACCAAGATTTTTGCAGAGCAAAGCAAAATGGTCTCTTCACTTTACCCTTAGATGTGAGGTGGTTACATTTTTTTACAAAGCAGCTCCAAGGGAGTGCTTTGCTTGAACATCTATCAATTTTCTTCTCACTAATTCTCAGCTGAAAGCTAATGTTCTCACATCTGTGAAACCTCTGAAACCATTACTTATGCAATGCCTTTGTAAGGAAATTTCCAGTGATGACATGGACTAATGGGCATGTTTAAAAAAAAGATGATTCCTAGTGAAAGAAGACAGAATGTTGTGATCATAGGTGATCCTTCATGAATCTGTCTGCAATTCTCCATATAATATTTTTCATGCATCTTTATTTGTCTTCATGAATGAGCAAGATTGGAATTTCAGCAGCTAGAATTGCCTATATTCATTTCTTGAAAACTTCATAATCGACTGCACTATATCCCCTTTCCCATTTCATCCTTCATTGGATCATTTTGTGCATCAATTCCCACTGCTAATTCAAACTAATTAAAATATAAAATAGAATAATTTGCACAATTCAAAAGGTCTCCTCTCCATATTGTGAGTTATGTTTCTTTTTTGTTAGTGCCTGGTGTGAAGAATTCCCTATCTTCTCCAGCTGAATACACTCCAAATTCATTTACTGATTACTCTCTAGCAACAAAAGTAACACTGAAAGGGAGCAGACTGGAAAAGGAAGTCCTAAAAGATTGGAGAAGGTTATGATTATATTTGCTTTTAAATTTCATCCTTGAATACTTTTTGACTTCTGCAATGGGATATTTCACTTTTGTATTTAATTATTTAAATGTATTTTCCAATGTTGTTATTCATATTCTTGTGAAACTGGTTGAATGATTTTAATCTAATTTGGGCCTCTTATCACTTTCTAGACTGGCAGTTGGCACTAAATTTTCATAACTTTCAATCTTTGTTTGAATATATCTTTATCTCAATTTTAATCCAATCATGGCCAAACATGTGATTAGAAGACAACTGTGAAATTCAAGGAGGCCTTTTTAAAATAACATTTCATATCAATGCATCCCTGATCCAGTGCAGCAGGCAACTTGTGAATCTAACACCTCACAACCATATTAGCAGTCGATATATAAAGTAGATATATAAAAGTAGAACTGATTAACATAGCAAACTGTTTCCATCTAAATAATGCAGCCATGAAATTGCATTGTAATCCAACTTTTTATCCTTCTACCATGTACAAGTTCACAGCTGACAGAGTCTGCATCATGAAGCTCTGTGTCCTTTTCTCGCCTGTTTCTCTGACACCTCTGCTAATTGGCAGAGGGAAAATTATGATGGGTACAGAATGCAGTCATCTAAAGCCTACCCAGAATTAATTGGTTAGTTTATAGAGCATCTATATGGCACCAGTTAAAGTAGTATAGTTTTCAGTGCAGTTCTGAATTTAAAGCCTCACTTATATAAATTTGCTTCCAACAAGCACAATATTGACTTGTCCATCGCTGAGAACAGTTAGTGAGCACAAAAAAGAAGTTACTCCACCAATAAGGCATTAAATAAAGTTCTGAAAACTAATTTCCTGTGATATTTCCCAAGTAATGTTTTTCTGAGACCATAATAATTCCAGGATTTTGTATTTTAGAATTAGAAGGAAATGTTTTGTTTTATTCTCCTTGGTATTTATTAACTTTGAGATATATTTTTGTGCTATTTTATTCTGCAAGCCATTTTAGAAATGTCTTCAACATCAAAGCATTTAAAACAAATACATAGGAAAGATCGAAGTCATGCAATGTGAAATTTTAGTATTCTTACATTTAACCTTAGATAGCAATCAGTTAGGATCTTCTTAACAGACTGTGGATAAATAAGATATTTGTACTTTCAGATTTCCATGCCATTGATGGCTGAAACTGTTCCTGTTAGATTTTTAAAACGGGAATGTACAAAGTAATGCATGGACATCTGAGCCCCCCACATATAATTATTTTGCAACCTTACATAGAATGGGAAAAACATTTCATTATATGAATTCCTCAGAGAACACAAGAAACATAATAGACCATGAAGGTTAATTTCTTCCATACCACTGACTCCTTATATTTGCATATGTTGAACTACATTCATACATAGAAATCAAAATAGCTAATTGGTTGTAAAACTTCACTCCGAATGCTAATGTGGCAAGTTATATAGAGACCTGATGATAACAAGAGAAGACAAATCATTTTTCTCATTGTTCTGCCTACTGGACTACTCAGCCTTACAGCATGACAGGATTAGAAGCTAAGGACATAGTGTAGCATAGGTCTACAGAAATTCCATCTTCTGATCAAATTATTCAATTAGTAGTTCTCCAATTGGAATTGGGTGGCCAAGTCAATGTTAATATTACATCCATTCAATTGTCCAAAAATAGTTATGGGCAAGCAAATAAAATGTGTCAAAATGATAAAAAAACATCCATGATAGCATTATTATCTAAAGTATAACATTGTGTACTTGTATTTTGATACTCAAGGGAAATAGGTAAATCATGGCATTTGCATGATGACAACATTATGTGTGTGTCATTGCTTAATCCTCTTTCCTTATCCTGCAGTTGCCCAACCTAACAGTCATATCTTGAATAGCACTGTAGAAGACCTACAGTGCATGATATTGGATTATCTTGAATACCTTTTCTGGAAAATATCAATTGCCAGTCAGGAGTGGCTATGCATTTTGTAATGAACTCACTGCAATTACTGCAGTATCTATTTCCTTTCATGCAGAATAGCACACATTGGAATTGGTATTCTTTTCAGGTGGAATAGTAATTTGTATGTGGAAGAACTAAGTACGACTTCTTTATCCCAGATCACTGACAGCTGGTATTATGTCTATGTGAGAACAGAACCAGTTAAAGATAGTTTCTTCTATGTTCCAATCGTTTAGAGGGTTTCTTAAAACTCTTGGGATAATTTTACACATTATATGTCAGCAGTACAGCTGATAGCCTGATCCATCTATGGACTGTGAAAATAGCATAGAAAACCCCTATTATTGTTCCTAAGAACTCTCTTTCTTATCACAGAGCCAAATCAGCTGAAAGCTGAGTGTGATAAAGCATATGGAATGTCATCTGAAACATAAACTGTAGAATTCTCAATATGGATTATTACAAAGTGAGGTCCACCAATAATTCAACCTTGAACCAGTGAGAATTGAATAGCCAAACTATAGGCAGTTGGCAGTCAGCAGAAGTAGCCTGCAGTACTGCATTCTAACCACTGAGCCACCAGGACACTTATATAATAATCAGATTAGAATTGAGGTCCTATTTCAGAAGTGGTTGCATTTCTGAAAAAAACAGGTTCACATTCTAAAGCTGCTCTGTTATCCCTAACAAACATAGATTAATAGGTAAAAGTTATTGTGAAGCCATTTTTGCATAAATATCCTTATTCTCTAAATACACAGAACCTGACTACAATTAATGGATTACCTCTTCTATATGACCTGTCCATTAGTTAATATCTGCAGGATAGGCACTTTTAAATGATACCGCCGCTGTCAAGACAACTCTCTTCCTGACATGTGGGGAAAAATAAGTTTTGTTGCATTTAGCTCAGAAATGTACTTTTTCAGGAACTGCATTTCCTACTCTCTCTAAGTTTAAAAAAAATGTAAAGAATGCATTTATTTTCCTAGACTTTTGATTGTTAAAATATTAGTACTGGTGCCTTGAGTGCTTGTCAGAGTAAAATAATAATAATAAATAAATGCACACATGCATATGATGCGGATTGTGTAATTTATGAATTTGAAATAATGGGACATTCTGTTTGTAGTAAAATAAAGGTCCTGGGGCACACAAGCATACACACACACACACTGTTTAAACACCAGTGGTTCTATATAAATGAAAAACAGTTCATAAGTTCATAATTTAAATCTAAAAGAGATGCGTAACAGAAATATAATACAGAACTTTCCCATAACTTTACTTCTCATGGTCTTAACACTTTTCTTTCAAGCCAGGACTGATATGATTGTTGCTTCTGTTTAATAGGTTCATACCCACAGAGAAAGTGCAGAGTTTCTCACCATTTCTCCTCTAGTCTCCATGTGACAATTACTCTTTTGGAATCTAACACATGATTTGAATCTGTTATATTTACCCAGCTTGGCATTTTAAAAAAGAGCAGTAGCAACCCTCACTTGAATGTAAAGTAATGGGCAAAATTACTCCTTTTCATTTGTTGGAGGAATGGACTCAATAAGCAAGTCCAACCTCATCTTATCCAGGTGATAGCAGCCCCAAAGCTAGTTTGTTGTGAATTTTAAATTTTGTATGTAACTAAAAGCAACTGCCATTTTTTTCTTTTCTTTTGCAGTGACATTTCATAGGAGTTATATTTTATTTCTTTTTTTTTTTTTGAAAAGGGTGGAAATCTCTTAGAGCAGTGACCGTTGATCCAAAAACAAAACAACAAGGATATCATAAAAATGACCAAGGAAATGAACATCAAGGCAATTCTTGCAGGAAACTTTGCTAGCCAAGACAGACATGAAGAAAAAGATTACAGGGGTAAATTAAATAACAGACCAGCAAAGGAAAAAGACCAACAGTCAACCACTCTAGTTTAAAATTGCTTATCTTGAAAGCCAGCTCAGCTGAAGGCATTAACAATTGTTTCTTCTGGAAAGAAAAGGTTGCTTGTTTTTCTCCCTTCTAAAGGGAACGCCATGTCCAACTTTCCATGCAAAAGGAAATGGCAAATCATGTCTTTTTCAGATACAGACATATGATCACACAAAAGTATATCATTTGTAAGCTGTTTGCACTAAGCTTGCATTACAAATTTATTTCTTAGAACAGGTAACAATGCCTGTAGGTAAGTTTTTGTAAACCATATAACAATTCTCTAAAACTGACTTGGACAAGGACAAATGTTTTAACAGCTATTGTTCCAAAACATGGCACACTATCTTTTGAAGAGAAAAAGACACACTTATGCCACTTTAATTAAAGTATCCTACTTGATAGATAAATTGGCTCATATGACCTAAAACTAATTTTAGTTAAACTATTCTATTACTACTAATAACTGGTTAGAAGAAGTTCTCTTATTAAGGCTTTTACTACCCTCTCCCTTTTTAGACTACTATATTACTACTAGTAAATTATTAGAAGAAGAAAAAATATTTATAATATATAGTTAAGAATTACAGTAAAAAGGGGGAAAGGGTAGTAAAAGCCTTAATAAGCAAACTTTTTCTATATATTATTGTGTTGTAAACCACTAAGCTAACAGTTTTTAAGCCTATTTTTATGTCTTTTAATGTATTAGAATTTGAATTTGAGATGCTGAGTCTTTCTGTTTTCTTCTTCAAAATCAAGGTCCTTTTTGTCAAATTTCCTTCTAATGGAATAATATACTTCTTGGAAAAGTGTAGAACTCCTTAAATTGGATCCCTGCTGAAGAACAGGTGTGATTGTGCTACATCTTTGGCTCTTTTGACCCTAATATATCATAGATGTTATGCATGTACAAAGACAGGTAAAATGAAATTACCATTTAGTCTCAGTGTTAGCATTCTATGAAAATTACTTTTGCCCACTTTACGAAGTTAAGTAAGACAACATCAAAGACATAGGTAAGAACTTAATAGGGCATCATTTCTCATTCTCTTGATACTGTAGTATAAAATTGGAAACAAAGGGAATGGTTTGGAGAAAGGCAAATATCTTTTACAAAGAACACTATGTTATATTTAGGAAGCATCATAAAAATAAAAAAAACAATCTTTTTTTTTATCACACACAACACTTGATCAGAACTGAGAGAAAATGTCAAATGTAATCAAGTCATTGCTTTCCGGTAATTATTTGTTTTTTATTAGATTTATATCTGAAGAAATGAAGATGACATGCATGGCAATTTTGCTTCTGTTTTTCTGCATAGCAACAATCCTGTAAAGTAGTCTGAGCTGAGAAAAAATGGTCCAAAAGTTATCCAGTGAATGATCATGGCTAAGGGTGTATTTGAAGCAGAATTTCCCCTTATGTGTAGTTGTCATGTTTTTCTTGAATTTGTTTTTCTTATTTGCAGAAGCACAATTCAATTCAATCCTTTATTGTCAATGCACAACATGTGTGCAGCGAAACTGAGTGAGCCTCCATCAGTACAGTCACACAAAGCACAGAAACACAGAATACATTCAGATACAGAATACATCTCCAGACTTATACAGTAAACAAATCCCTAACCCCAGGAAATGCCCGGGCTGGCACATTTCCACAGTGGGGCAGGAAAAGTTTTGGGAGGCAGTATTAAGAGCTAGAATCAGAGGTGGGATTTAACCAGTTCACACCTATTTGCTAGAAAGGGTTGTTAACTTTCTAAGCAGTTCAGAAAATTACTGGTTCAGCTGGTCATTAGGGCAGAGAACCAGTTGTTAAATTATTTGAATCCTATCACTGGTTAGAATCCTTTTCTACTTTCCAATTACCAAGACAGAAAGTACTTTTCTCCTTTACAATCTCCTTTGCAATCCTTAATCCATTAAGTGATCATTACTTGCTCCTTCTTATATTATGGTTTGATCTCTTTCCTATAGGCTGATTCACAACCATTAACTCACTTTAACAACTCACTACTACAGTAACTTTAAGCTTTCCAGATTTTTCTCAAACTGAAAATGCTTAAAATCTGCAATTCCTAATTTTAATCAGTGAAAGCATTGTCTATTTCAGTGAAATATCTGGACATGTTTTCACCCAATTTTAAATGATTTTTGCACATCTATACAATATGTTTCTATAGGAAAACAACCCTGATTGTTCTTTGCAAGGGCAGATTCTGAAGCTGAAACAAGTTGGCCACCAAATAAGAAGAGAGGACTCAATGGAAAATAACTTGATGTTGGAAAAGATAGAAGGCAAAAGAAAAAGAAGATGGAAGAGAATGAGATGGTTAGATATGTCATCAACACATGCAAGGAATGTGAATTCAAGCTAATTCTAGGAGATAGTGGAGGACAAGGGAGCCTGGCATGCTGTAGTCCATGGGGTCACAAAGTGTCAAACACAACTTAGCAACTGAACATATTAAAATGTGTGCATTAATTAGATTTGAGGTCTTTATACAGAATCAAAAAGTGGTTTAATATCATGACTTGGCATAACTGGAACATATTTCAATGCTTTAAAGTAAGTTTACAGCTCCAGTAAACATTTTAACTTTGACATATTAAATACATAGTGAGTACCTAATTAAAGCAACCTTTTCAAAATGCCTTTCATTTCCAGGATTATGTATTACCTACTCATTCAGCATAAATATTATTGGATGAGATCTCTCAAAGGAAAGAATATAAATATTTGGAATGTGAATTTTGGAAGGGATTTGGGAAAAGTCCTTTGGCTCTCCCGGAAGTGTGAGAGTAACATTTTTCTGCTGTTTATTAAAGCAGGCTTTTTTTTTTTTTTGTCTTCTCAAGTCTGAAAAAATAGTCCATTTCTTTAAGAAGTGAAATGTTAAAGTTGGAGCATCTAATTTTAAGGTTTGTGTGGATTTCTTTAAACGATTGGCTGCTTTAAAAAAAAGTAGCAGAGTAGTGCAAGGTCCAATTCATTTTTTAAAAAAACAAACATTGTTGCAATTCTTCAAATGATGTACTTTGCACATTCTCCTGTGTGCTTCAAGAAACCTCTTTCAAATGATTTATACAGATAATAAATAGTGGATATAAATATATATGTTTAAACTAACAAAAACAAGTATTGTTTCAGTGTAACAAATTTATTCAAGATCACATCCAAAAGTCATACAGAAAAACAGATGAAGTTCAAACTTCAAAAGACTTAGTTTTGTCCTTTTCATTTCTTTCGTTCTAATCCCTTAGTCTTCCAGCTGTCTGTATTTCTGGGTGGTTATTTCTTTCAATTCTTTTCAAGACACCCAGAAACATTTATGGCTCTTCTGCTCCAAGATTAATTACATTTCTTTACTTTTTTAAACTCTTAATCCAGCCTGATTCCTTGTAAATCATCTGGGCATCTAACATTTATTCCTTCCTCAAGCTAAAACTCTGACCCCTATCCAGATTCAACAACCAGAAAATCAGATTATTCTCATGGAATTTACATATCTTAAGGCATTTCTAAAGATTTTTATGCCTCTGCTACTCTGATCCAGAATCATTTGATGGACAATTGCTTCATAACCAGCAAAGTTATGATGGAAAATAAATGGAAAATAAAAAAGAGAGAAAAAGATGGACATTGCAGCAGTTGAATTCCCCCCTCCCCTAAACTGGTTTGCAATTAAGCACAGCTACATTAAGCTAACAGAATATGTGCTGGTTTAACATCTTAGATAAAACACAGATAAGCTTTGGAACTGTGGTTTTTACAATTAAAATGAATAATCACTCTTTTGAACTTATTTTTTTGAATTGCAACCTAAACTTTTGACCACATATTATCATTTTCGCTGGTCTTTCTTTTCAGTTAAATAAATAATTCAGAGAACTGAGAAGTGAAAGGTGGTCTCTACAACTATGATAAACTTTGGAAATAAACCTCAAATGAATCCAGTTAAAACTCAAAGGAGATGGCACAAATCTTATAGTATCAAAATAAACTGTAGTTAAATAACAATCATTGTCTACTTCCTTAATCCAATTGTCTGGTAGGCCTGCCTGAAGAGCAAGAAAATTGAGTTTCCTTTTAGTGCTATTGACAGAGGAAAAAGACAAACAATCAGTTAAATCACAGGCATCCATAGGAGGAGCTAGCTAGCCTCATTACACCTGCCATGAAGCTCTCAGACAAGTATTTCAAACCAAATATTGTACACCATTTGCACCATGATGCACAAATCAGATCATTTGTACCATTAAGGCAATGACATTATGACTTGTACCAGATGCCATGATTAAAATTTAATTTATTATATTTAGAGACCATCCCTCACACTCATAGAGCAACTCTGGGCAGTGTATAAATGGACACAAAACTATAACAACTACACATGAATATAACGATAAAAACACTGAAAAACAGAATTAAAAGTGGTAGGAGAGGGCCTTCATGATGCTAACCAGCCCAAGAATGTATGCTCCTCTGTGAACTCGAGTTGGCAGAGCCAGGCTTTCAAGCATTACCAAAAGGCTGGGAGTGTTGAGTTCCCCCCCACCTCTGGGAAAAGGTTGTTCCAAAAAGCAGAGGTACTGTAACTGCTGAAAATATTTTCTTTCTGGGCCTTACCAGTCAAAAGTATTTAATTTCTGGGATTGGCAACATACCTTTCTTGCCTGACTGAAAGGAACAGGCCAATGTAAAGAGGTAGAGACAACTCCACAGGTAAGTAAAATGTAAATCATATTTCTCATATTTAGTGATACGTCATCTTCCTAAAATATTGGAGCCAAAATTAATCATATCTGAGGCAAACTGCTTCAAATCAAAGGAGCAAGTCATGATTATTAATAAGACTCTTTTGAGGGAAGAATTAATCTATTATAAATGGGGCTAAAACTAAGACCAACTCTAATAACAACCACACTGAATTTTTTTTTAAAAAAAATCTGGTCTTAATGTATAAAATTTGATCTTTAAATACTGTTTATGTTATTTCACAGACTTAGAGTTGATGGGTTCTGTATTATATCAAGAGTGATTTAATGGTCTCTGTCTGATGATGTGCAATTAAATGTACTTTTAGTAGAGAAAATAACGGTGATTTTTCAGAGCAGAATAAAGATTAAAATATGCAATATTTTATTTATTTTAAATTTTAAACTTCACAATGGCTGAGTTTCTAAGCAGATTTCATCTGAAAAGTGTAAACATGACTATTGCAAATTAAAATTTCAGGGAAGCATGTAGTATATAAGGGAGAAATTGTGAGGAGTTATTTTCAGCTCTCTTCCCAGCAGCAATTGTCTTGCAACATTCAAATCCAATTACAATTTGTTTTTTGTTGGTACTGTCTAAACAAATACAGTATAAATTTTGGACATTTGTGGTTATTATTTTTCTTCCACAGAAATTAATAAGTCTCAAAAAGACACAGTCATGAATGTTGCACCTTGATCTGAGCTTGCAGTACAACCTAGTGATTAAATAGTAGTTAAAGAGTTAAAGAGAAAATAGGAATTTAACATTTGTATACTAGAAATAGGTTCATTGTGCTGAACTTTGAATCAGACATATTCCTCCTCAGCGTAACAGTTTTACATATTTATTACATATTAAATGACATACATTTAGACTGCCACTGATCCAGCAGGAAATTTGATTAATTTAATGGAATTTGCTTCAAAAAGTTTATGTTTAAAGTTCAGCACAATGAACCTATTTCTAGTATACAAATGTTAAATTCCTATTTTCTACTTTCTACTGTTGCATCTTTTCTTTCCTAAATTCTTTGTCCATTAGTTTCTCTTAAAGCTGTATGTAAATTTCTAGGTATGAAAATTTATTTTGTCATCATCCACAAGATTCAATCTTTCTCACATGGACAGGAAATCTGTCTCATGCAAGTTCTTCCTCCCTGAAGTGATCTTAAAATGATGTTGGATGTTAGTTCTGGGAAATTTAATTTCCACAATGTCTTCAGGAAACTTGGTTGGTACTTTAAAATCATAAACTGTATTTGGATTTTGCTTTTTATCTTATGAAGACTATTTTATTGGAGATGATATCTGAAAACTGTGTTTTCATGAACGGACTACCAGTTCCTTCTTCTATAACATTGATGGATTCCTGAATGTTCTGAAGGAATTTCTAACTGATATGGCTAGGCATTCTATCAAAGTCCTTCTCAAATGATGGAACAATAAGATCTGCCTTAAGTCTTCTCTTGATTTCTCTTCTCTTTTGAGCAGATTGTCTTTGAAATTTAAATCTTATATTTAAATTTTTATCTGTGTGATATACTTGTTTAAATAGCTATATAAATATTCCCTTATCCAATTTCTTCTGGAAATGAGGACTAGCAAATACAGTCACAAGAATGCAGTCAGAAAAGAAGAAAATACTTCCTCCCTCTTCCAGTATCTTAAAGCCACAGGACATGAAATTAATTTTGAAGGAACCAAATTAATATCCAACACTGAATACTCCAGCAAGAGAATAATCAGGAAAGCCATCGAAACAGAGAAACACCCCCGTAACATGAATAAGTGCGATGATACCTCCCGCCTACCAGACATATGGAAATTAGCTCTCACCAACAAATGAGTTCCAGCCATGAAAACCAACACCAGACCCAAAACAACACGGGACACCACTGCCAATCCCCCTCTCCAGACCCAGGCTCAAACCCATCCTAAAAATGAAGGACAACCACCGTCCAGAAACCAGACCACAGCTGCTTCACCAGCTGTTGCAACACCAACCCCAAAAGCAAACAAGCTGACACATGCCAAAAACACAGACCCACACTCCAAACTCGAAGCTAGACCAAAATCCAGAATGCTACATCACAGCCACCTGCTCTGGATATCACATGAGAAAACTCAGGATATTATACACAAGAACTCAAGAAGTTGCAACACAGCAAACGACTCAGAAAATCACAGCACAAGAGCAAGGACACCACAGCAATAAAACTCACAACTCATTACCCAAACCTTTACAACACAGGAGGCTAATGGAAAAGAGATCAAAACACAAACAACCCTGGAGATTACAATGCAGGACCCAGGATACCACCACAAAAGAACTTGTAAGGCCATCACAAAACCCATTACCCAAGCCATTAAAACATTGGAGGCTAATGGAAAAAAGATCACTATAAAACAAACGAACCAGGAGATTACAGCACAAGATCCAGGGTATCTCCACAACAAAACTCATAAGGCCATCACACAGCTCATTATACCAACATTAACTCCATCAATCAATCAAGAGGCAGCAGCGCAGCCAACCATCCCAACACACCAGCCACCCCTACAAGTATTTATAGAGAGACAGCAGCTCTGATAACACTGTGTAACAAATTTTCAAAAAATTTCTGTTTCTGGTTTCAAATTATTGATTTCTGGTTAATTGAGCAG